>KK499973.1:407494-438824 GCA_000688715.1 Glossina pallidipes
CTATTATTATTATTATTTATCTCTATTATTATTATTATTTAGCTAGCGTTGTCTTCCCTTATACCTAGTAGGCAAAAACTGTCAATTTTCTATTTTTATATATGCGACTGTCTCCCCCCAGAGGTAATCAGCAAGTGATCACAAGCTGCCTTTGAGCCGTTTCGTATTAATACCGACGAAATGTCATTCAATCAGTAGCTGTTAAGTAGTCATTAAGCAACAACAACAATTATTGATAAATAAATATATAATTAAATGCAAATAAAGAATTGAATGTAAATCAAGAAAAAGCAAGCAAAATATTGTCTTCATTTTCTACCTACCAACGCAAATCCCAATAAAAGACACGTTATTCATGCCCAATAACAGTCGTCGAACAATAACGCACATTAAACAATTGGATAAATGAATAAAAAGTCGTCATTGTTTTCTTCACATTTTTTATTGTTTCGTTTCAATGTTATTTATATATATATATAAGTTGTTATACGTTATATATATAAGTTATTATCTAAGTTGTTATGTGGACAAATATGGTCAATTTTTACTTTAAGGATGCACCCGCCCCAGCTCAGTTGATGGATGATCGAGTAATGGCCGTTACTCAAGGTACTGGAAAAGAAGGAGAGGTGCATCGCCACTGTGACACAAAATTCAATGCGATAATTGAATTTAATTCACCCAGCCGCCAACATTAACTACGGCAAAGGAAAGGTATTTAATTCACTTCACCCAGTCAGCCAACAACTGCGGCACAAAATTCAATGTAATTCACCGAGCCGACCAACATTAACTGGGTCACAAAATTCAAACAACCATCCTCCTTACTAATTACGCCAATCCAAAGCGGGAATTGGGGAATATAGGGCCAGTACCACTCGCTACCCAACGCATCACTCACTTGTAAAAAATCAATTCGCCACCACCCAATAAAAGCACATACGGTATCCGCGATAACCAGATATATACCAAAAACATTACAAATATGTAACGTTTTCGTTTTCTAAGACTACACATTGCGGGTAAATGTGTACAATAGTAGGGTGTCTTAAATAAAACTGCACGCATGCATAGGAAACAAGTCCACATTCTTAATAGAAAACATGTAACGTTGTTTTCTTTTCTAATGAATAACTTCCTCTGTATGCAATGCAATCTAGAAAATGCTCATCGAGAATAATTTGCTGGATTTTATGTGAAAGATCTACTGAGACGATCATCTTCAATATCCATTTCAAGTTCTTTGCACAATGCTCCCTGATTCAATTTTATTTTATATTTTTCTATTATATTATCAGATAGCTTCTTATGTCCTTCCCTTATCTCTTCAATAGTTTTAAAACGTGCCTCTACTTCCACCATTGAAAATATAATAATACGTACAACTTGTGTACAAGTACTACATTCTTATGAATCAACAGAACTAACTAAAAACAAAGAAGAACATTATAGTCGGACAAGGCCGACCCTAAATACTCTACACAACGTTGTCTAACGCAAAAATTATATGTTGTTTCTATACAATGGCATACTTTTCATGCGTGTATTTCTGGGGTAGCGGGCCCAAAACGCAACCTAATATAGTACAAATTTAATCCTTACATAAGACAGGCTCCCAAAATGGGTGTAAATGGTCCAAATTTTATTGAGTTCATTTTTGTATGATTTTACTATAGTATTATGGGACAATTTACATCACCACTTGTTAAAATTTAGACCTTTCTGCTCTACAAAGGATCAATTTTCGTGAAAATCGTTATTAGGCTAGGATCCAAAAAATAGGTCGTCGAAGGTCCAAATTTAGCACAGTCAGTAATTTCATGTTAAATTACTGTTATGATATAATTGAAGCATGGAAAAGCATTGAAAATTATACCTTCTTGTCGTATGAACTTCAGTGTTCGCTATATGGGAGAGGGTTCAAAAATTGCCCCAGCCAGTGCAAAGTTCTCATACCAATTCAGAATGCCGAAATACTCTTACTAAGCCACTTTTCCCAACAAATTTTGAAAATTACAATTTTTTTCCATATAAGGAGTTTTCAGAATAGGCCATTGTATGGGGAGTGGTCGAAAATATCCAAACAAACCATTCTCAATAGCGTTCGTCCTTGAGGGAGAACATGTCGGTGTAAAAACTTCATAAAAATATCTCAAAAATTACGATTGAACACATATACACATGGACAGACATCACGCGGACGGGCGGACAGGCAGGCTTAGATCAACTCAGATTTTTAAGCCTTTCTACACGTTACATACGTGCGCAATAACTTGGGTAAGTATGTATATATACGATGGTATGAATATATGAAATGAAATAGAAATTTTCTCATTTGTGTTGTTCAGGGTCTATTTCGGGGTCTTGAGCCGAAGGAGACTATGGATAGGGTAGGGTGCAGAATGGTCCACGGGCTATGGTCTGACCGCTCGGTAAGCAGTTTTTCGTCCGCCCTTTTGTCTTATCACGGCAAAGCACGTGTATTTCTTTTAGTTGTCCCAGTCTGTGGATTGCCCGTGGGACCAACTTTTGAAACCGCTCACATCTGGGTAATGACACGTTTGTTCGTCCCATACTTTCTCCCATCCTTTTAAAGCGGCACGTAAGTGTGGCTCTAAAAAGTATACAGTCCGAAGTTCGATATTCAGACAGTCAGTGAGTATTCACAGATATACCAGTATATGCCTTCGAAAATGTTTTTCGTAAGAGATATCAAAAAATTCCGAATGGCACACATCACCAGTTTCCTACTTAAACAGATTGAAGAACAAACTCATCTTTACCTTTAACTCTTTATTGGATTTCATAAGCAATTCAAAGTTAATTTCAAAACCGAATTCGATTCATTTATTACTTACGACCTACCACAACTAAAAAGCTTATCACTTTTTTAAAATGACCGCGACTACCCAAGGCTAAGTTACATTGCATTAAGTGATAAAATTAAGTAATAAAAATTTACTTAGTTGTTTCTTTACATAGAATCGCTTTAACTGTTAGTTCAGTTCTCAAAATATTGTTTGCTCATTAAGCGAGTCAGTTCCATTGTGATTACGAGCCAGTAAATCCTTTTCCTTAATAATGTGAAACAGTCGTTGTTATAAACAAATCTATATAGTTATCATTCTAAGCGAAGCATTTGGAATTTCTTTAGATAAAAACACAAAACACAAATTATTGTGAAATAAACGTACAAAGTGAGCTTAGTAAAGTGAGCTCCGTGTGCAAATCGAAGGTTATATTTCAAGTACATTTCCGCATACGTGGCCACAAAATGGCGACATGGTGAAATGATTACCGTCTCACTGCAATATTTATCAACGTGCATTATAACAGAGACGAGTATACTGAGATAATTTATTGCGGTGCACTCAGGCATGTATAGACAGTGATGGCTGCGCAGCCATCTTTTAAAGTACTTTTTGTTTTTAACGGCACAAGTTTATTGTTGAGGAAAGGAGAAACGAATAGGCGAGCATTTAACGTAGGCATGCACACAGTAAAAAGGAAAGACCAAGCACTCTGCTCATGAGCGTAATGAGAAAATATAGACTGTGTAAGTGAATGATGAACTCATCGCTACACAACACTTAACGTACATTGCACATACATAGTAGAGCGAGGCGTATTTCGTCATCGTTTTATCGTAGACTAGCTATTATACAAGGGTATGTTAAGTTTGCTACAGAATCACTATCTCAGTCGACATGTTTCGATGAAATTTGGTGCAAAGGCGTGTTTTGTGCAAACGACAGAGGCTTTTCCCACCTATTCGCATTTAATGCCCAATTTTGTAAAGAAAAAGAATTTTCTTTGTAATTATAGAAAATTTCTTTTTATTTTTTATGGAATGTTTTCACTGAAATTATTAAAGCGATTGGCAAACACAAATGTAGATTTCTTCAATACTTAAAAACACTGAAATCTATATGCATTTGCTATGTACAAGTTCGATCCTGTGCAACAGTTTAATACCATTCTTGGTCTTGTAAATAATGAGAATGAAAGAGCGAGAATCCATATTGCTGTTAATTAACAGCTCCACCACTTCTGTTAATAGCAGAAATGCCTAAGGTTCTTAAGATATTAATAGTTAGTACCTTGTACAAAATGTTGGAACATCTTGTCATTCTGATGTCACCTCTGATACTATCTTAACTGAAAGCAAGCAACTGGCGCGCAAGAAAGCAAATATTGTGGATATACGGCTTCTTCGACGGCAAAATTGTCAAGTCTGGATATTCCGGTTTAGTGACATATGCGCGACGCTTTCCGTTATAGGCGATGAAAGATGCACGTAAGTCTCCTATCAATTGAAATGATTGCACCCATGGAAGGTTTTTTAGCAACGATGTAAGTCCCTATTAAGTTAAAAGTGTGATGCGGGTAAAGCAAAACCACTAGACATGAGAACTGATACAGAAAAAGAGGAAAAACTTATTTTGTTATCATTTATTTATATCTGTTGAATAAGCATAATGTAAATCGCTTAGCATAGAAATTAAAATTAGTTTAGATTCACCAGGAGAGAATTTTTTATTTTGTTAATTTAATTGGTATGCGATTTCCTCAATTTTTTTAAAATCGATTTGATTGCTATCCATGATTAATTCTTCGCCTGAAAGGGGTCTGTAGATAATGATCTTATTAATCATAGTGCCCCTTTCCTTAGAGTAACAATATGCATACATCTGCGCTTGTAGTAATGTACGTTGGCGATCATCTGAACGGGAAACTTTGATTTGATATAGAGTCCTAATGTTATCCTTCTCATCGTGGAACATTATGTTGACATTGCCAATCAGTCCCCCAGATTCGACCCGGACATATGTCTGCATATTGTCATAAAGGAGTTGATTTAAGTAATTCATAATTCGTAATAGAATTTCTTTTGAGATGTCGAACTCATCGGGATTAGGTACGTCTTGGTTATAGTACATGAAGTGTGCCAACGACACAATTTTAACGGAGTAGAGATTATCCATAGGATGTGTGGATTTGCTCTTAAATATTTCATAATGACGAACTATGTCCGCCCCTAGTTTGCCAAACATTTCAGGTTTCGCTTCAACGGCCGCTGCGCGGTAATCAATGCATTCCTTTCCGTGATTGAAGGCCAAACATTTAACTACGAAATAATTTAAAAACATACTATGAGCTAAGTAGGTCGAATTATTTCTGACAGTATCGTGATAGTCCCAATCATCGTGGACCTGTTTGCAACTATACTTAAAGGGATTAGATTTCCACCAGCGGCGGCATACGTCTTCGTTGACAAATATAGATATCGGAGTTGAGTTTTGGACTTGTTCCTGCAAAGATAATCAAAATCAATTCTGAATTATGCAATACGAGGGTTCAAATTGAATAACACACAACAAAACGAAGGACAAAACTCTCTCGTACTTTAGTTTGGAGTAACTTGAGGCAGTAAGTCTTAGCCAAATTAAATGAGAACAAATGCTGAAGTCATTTTCAAGAAAATGTAGGCAAAATCACTTAAATAACCAATTTTTGGAATGGACATAGTCTTGATAAATCAATGTGGTGCGTGGCGGATTAATGACAAAAAGTGCGATAAGAGGTGACGCAAGCGAATTGCGTTACGGTGGACATTTATGTGTCGCGCGTAGAGATTTCCAGATGCCTTCCATTAATAAGGGAGGCTATGTTCGCATTGTTATATTGTTTTCAGACTTCGTGACTTATGACTCCTTCTGTGTTTACTTAACAGAACAGACAGGCAATGAGCGAAGGAGTACGAAAATGTGCAATGCAAAACAAATGCCTCGGTCTCCCAAAACTGCAGCGCACAAACGCATGCTCCCTACAACTTGTGCAATAAACACTTCACACCAAATGTGGATACAAAAATTGTTACAAATATTTCATTTATATCAAAGACAGACTCCTTAGTAACGCATTAGCATGGACGCATGAAAAGGCTAGGCTGGTAAAGCATCTACATGATCCCCTTAGCTGTTTGGCTCAATGTCTCGTTTTTGATATCGTTTATGATAATCACATAATGTGCGCACACCATTTGTTCCCGTTTCTGTCCTTCAGCTTTTTCTACTCCGGAATCCATTTAAATACAAATGTCTGCAAGAGAAATATAATCAAATATCGTTAGCCTGTATATATACAAAATGTTCGAAACTGTCTTAAAACCAATCTTCGCATTTACTTTAATTAAAGTATTAATTAAGATTCTATTCATAACAAAATTTTCAATATTATAATAACAATAAAAATAGAATTTGAACGCGTATTTAGAAAATAATATATCCTCTGTAGTTGTACTAATCAATTAATCAAATAAAGCGCGAGTGTACAAATGTCTACAAACTTTTCTCGAATAAACGACTTCAATAATGGCTGCTTCTACAGTACAAATAAGCACACACAAATGCACATATGTGTTAGTAATGATGGCTCGTCCTCCTATTGGACATTTTTGTATTAATTTATGATTGTATGCGTTTATTGAATACAAAGCATGAGTAGGAACATGGTTTTGCTATGGATTTTATAGAAATTATTATATTGAACGACACTGTCTATTAATATATTAGTTGAATGTTTCAGTTTGATTTTTTCAGAATCAATTTCTTTAATTTTATTTGATAGTTCGGCGAACGGTAAAATTGACGCGTTCATGGAATGTTTATTGGCACATGTAATAGGGTTATGATATTATTATGGCATTATTCTCGACAAAAAATCCATGTTTCTATGCATATAGCTATATAGCTATTCGCCTATGAGCTGGAGCCAATTTCACCATCCAACCAACACCAAATACAATATCCTAATTTGTCCGATTTCTTCGAACGGTGGATTAGTTTTTCAGATTTATTTTCCAAATTCTCACTTCCACACAAAAATCTACAAATATTACTGTGTTAAGAGTTTCCAATTTATAACACCATTCACCACTCCCCCGCCACTTCTTCTCCCATATTTATTATATTCGTTAACTTACACAATTACAATTCTCACTATTTTTTTTGAACAACAGTTCAATAAGACAGTTGAAGTGTTTCTGATTAATAATTCCTTCACAGCCTCAATTTATACTAAAATAACCGATAACACCATTAGTAGTTATAATATTTACCTTCTAAGACACTATTTTTCATATATTTGCGCTGCACGCTGGTGGTAGATAGCGACTTTTAGAATCCCCCACATTGAAAAATTTTTTTTTTGTGGGCTGAACCGCACCTTTTTTTGGTGTTGAGCTTAAAAAAAGGGATGGTTCCGCCCACCCGAAGGTCACCGAATGTGGTCGAATGTGATCCGAATGGTGTTCGGGTAGATTTTTTGGACCCAAGCATTTGGAAATTGGCGTTGGTGTGCGTTTTTTGCACTCGAGCGTTCGATATTGGTGTTCGGGTCGAGATTTTCGCGAGTGTGTTGTGGTGATGTTGCAAACCATGTTGTGAAACTAAGGGTGTACTTAGTTTACAGTGTATGTAGTTAATTGTTCTTTGTGGTTTTTTTGCGGTTTGGCGGTTTTTTTAATTATTTCACTGAGCTGTCTTAACGTTAGTAGTGGAGGAGCTATATTCATTTTTTTACCACAAATCGAAAATGCAAATTTTTGTGATATTAGAAAAAAGAAAAAAAGAAAAGAATCTACTAATTAGAAATATTTTTGTAAATTACAAGACGTTATTAATACGAATTTGGTTTATCCAGAGCGTTGTGGTGGAAGTCTTGTAATATATGTGTACATTACAAATATATTGTAAGGTAAAAAACAAGGAAACCACAAAACAAAATTTGAATTAATTAAAAGTTAACCATTTTGTTTATTTCTTATATATTCTTAGTTGTGGTTTTTATCCTCGCTCTCCATCCTCTCCACCTTTCCTCTACAATTTAAAATGCATAAATAAGTAGATTTTTGGAAAATGTACATCGTTATTGTGTTAAATTTTGAGAGTGTGTAAACACAGCTACCACACCCGTTATTTAAAGGTAGGAAAAAAAATGGCAACTTGGTAATAGTAAAATGAAAAGAAACCAACCTTACCTAGTTTAGACCACACGGGCCTATTTTTTTGAGCCCTCGGCGTATAAGAATTGTCAGGATATACCAAAGCGGCCTAACTATTAATGTTTTATCAGAAAGACTTGTTCATGATAGTGACTTGGCATAAAAATTAAGTGGGCCTAGTTTCAACCACATGAGTCTATTTCTCCACATAAAATTTCTCATGAATAGTAATAGTAGCGATCGAGCACAATCATTAATAGTAGGGAATCTATTTTTTTAGACCATAACATATCTTGGCATTATCGCGAAAAGCAAGCTCTTGTACGGAGATAGAGAAACTGTAATCTTCCAATATGCGGACTTTAATAACACATATGTAATAGTCGGCCCAACTATAATGTTGGTACTTGTTTTATACTGGTATGGTCGTTGCTAACAAAAGTAATGGGTTTTGTTTGTACGGTACAATACGTTGCACAAAGTAACTCTTTTATAATATCGTCTTTCCGATTTTACTAAACCGTCGACGGATACTTATTCACACAGCCATTAAAACGACATTAGCTTTTTCCTTCTGTGTAGTTAATGAATCTATCAGGTCTTTCAGGCAGATCTGCTTTGAAGTTACTTAGTTAGTTTGTTACGAGATCCAATGAATTTTGCAAAAGCAGGATGCCTGCGTATATCGCTTCATTTCTAATATATTTTCATATTTTTTTCTCCAATACTAAGTCGAATGCTACCAAGACTTATAAGAATCCAACTTTCGATAATGTTATGCTACCTGCTATTAAAACATTAAACAGACAACGTCGTGACCAAAGAGTAAGAAGGGAAATTAGTCAGTGCGTTTAAAAGTTAACTCATTACTTCTCAATTTCCTAGAATTGCGACTTTCTTCGGGAAGTGCACGGTCAATTTATCTACGCCCACAAAGCAGTATTGGCAGCCAACCCCCCTTTCTTCGAAAAAATGTTTCGTTGTAAATCTTTCCCCAAACATTGCCTGTCGATAATTCTGTAACAATTCCTCAAAAATTTTCAGAGGATGACAAAGAAAAGATAGCCACCGTTAAAAATGACTCTGTCGATGCCGGGGCTATGAAAACAATTATCTCTACAATGGTGAGATTAAAATCACCGAAGGCGCCGGTTAATCCCTTCTTGTAACGTCAAATTATCTTCCGGTGGACTGGGTAGAGCAACAATGTAAACGACATCTTAAGTCCAGTATAGAGCCAGGAAATTGTTTTAGTATTTGGGGGTTCGCTGGTGAACTCAACGCAGCTTGCGCTTTCGGCGAGGAGCCGGCTGATCACTGCTTCAGATATATATTAAGACATTTTCCTCAGGTAATTGAGGCCGAAGGATTTTTAAAGTTGTCGATTGAAAAGGTATGTAAAGTGGAAATGAAATAACTGTGCACCCGTAACTTTCTCATATATTTTTCCTCAAAAACTGACCATTTCTACATTGATTCAGGTTTTAAAATATTTCTTCCCAAATCGAAGCAATTTTAACTCTTCGTACGAAATGAGGAGAACGCTTTCAAAAGTGTTTTTATTTGAATTAACTATGACCCAGAAGGTCGAAAATTTTATCTCTCCAAATTAATCAAACATGTTGACTCGAGACTCCTTAAATCTAAATTCTTAAGAGATTATGCTCGCTCTGAACCCTTGCTCAATAAGGAGCTGTTGCGTTCACTCCCAAATAGGAAACGGAAATTCGGATGTTGGCCTAACGATACGAAAGGTCTAAATCGCTATGACATACCTTGTGTTTTCTTTGCCGGTGGATCACGCCACGACGTACAAGAGCCACAACAAAACTGCAGACTACTTTATTTATCCAATTACCGCCACTTACCTTTGAACAAGTGTACAGAGAGTCTAACCGTATCACCAATGAATGAGCGTAGAAAGGGTCTAACTACTATTTTATTAGATAATAATGTATATGCTGTGGGCGGACGTGTCATAAGTATGAGTGTCTGTCAACTGCAGAACGTTATAGTCCCACTATAAACCAATGGACGTCCGTTGCTTGTATGCTTGTTGGTCATTCTTTTCATGGGGCCTGTGTTAACAATGACCACGCTCACCTGATCGGTGGACGAATAAATTCAATTGTAGAGACATCCAAATCAGTAATAGGCAAATGGTACCGATGTGGAAACACTCCTTCGCCATATTGGTATGACGGCAACTGCGCAGCAGCAAGTGGAACAAGAATTTACAGTTTCGGAAAATCAGCAGACGGACCAATGAATATTCGATGTGGTGGGCGGTTTTAAAGTAACTTCTTATGATCATTCGTTGTATTTCTCAGGAGAATATTCTTCTGAAGGTGAAAGTAAACGTGAATGTAAACGATTTGACCCGCGCTCTGGATGAGAAGTGCTCTCCGAGATGAATCACGCAAGATATGGTCACTCGGCCTTGATTATTCAGGGTAAAATGTACATGTTCGGCGGCTACAACAATGAATTCGAGTCCACTGTCGAGTACTATGATTTCGAAAGGAATAAATGGACGATAGGTTATTCGATTGAAATTGTCCACTGTCAGGGGGGCGCTGCTTTTATCCATCATCCAAATTGACGCAAGAGTGTCTATGTGCTCTTTATTTATTTTGTCTTGCCACAATTTGACGGTCCCGCAATTAATGCTCGTATTGAGTTCGGTAATAGAGTACTATGTACAATTTTAATCTTTTCTTTCTGCATACAAACATCGTCTGCATTCCTGACAACGATTTGTTTAGATTTTTAACCAAACACGTATGCAATGAAAGCAAAAGTGAAATTCGGTCCCGCTATGAGTGCTAGTAAGACCAGCAGAAAGAAAGAGATGAACAAAGTAAAAAAATTTAAGAAAAAAAAGGTGGGAAAAAATAGAAAAGGAAGAAAAAGAGGGACATACGGTGGAAAAAAGCTATTTTTAACGGCTGTTAAAAAGACTTTAAAGATCTTGAAGAAAGCAAGACCAAATAATATCACCGATGCTGTAAAAATAGCTGAAAATGCAATGCATTCAAAATTAAGGATGAACAACAAATGTAGTGCTGCTATACCGAGAGTTATCCCAATGCCAAAACTTGCTGGATTCCTTCCTTTAGTTCCGATCTTAACAGCATTGTCAGTACTTGGAGGTTTGGCTGCAGGTGGATCAGCTATTGGTAAAGCTGTAAATGATATAACAAATGGAAGAGAACAGTTAGAAGAGGCTACTATTCATAATAGACAATATGGAATCAATGGCTTTGGGAAAAAATGTATGTCTTAAACCCTATAGAAAGGACTTTATTACAGACCAGCTCCAAAAAACTTTTCAACAACCTACCCAATCGACCGCTAAACAATATCGATTTGGCTAAGTATGGTAAGCAACTCAAACATTTGAGAGGGGTTTGTATGTGTTATTCTTTACCTAAGAAACCATTAGCGCAAGAATGTGGTATTGTTAATCTAAACAATTCAAACGGTTCTGGAGCACATGTGCTTTCATTTCATTTATGCTCAATATTCCTTTTCAGTAAATATATACAATTTGAAATAAAAAGAAAAATAAATAAATAAATAAATAAGAAAAATGTTTTTTTGCTATTTTTTAATTATCATTATTCCTTATTTTATATGGTCCTCATGCATAGCCATACTCTCTTACAAATCTCCTATCAACTAAGCTAGCTTAAGACGTATTTATTAATTGCAATTGTTGTGTATACAACTGATGTACGTTTGATCGGAAAACATACACACATGGAATCATAATGCAATTCTTTTTCAAATAAACATTTTCTAAAGTCATCGACGGTTAACTTCGCTGCAACACATTGTTGTACACCTTTCATTTTCTTAGTTTCTTTTTCACCTTCATCTTCATTTTAAAGGAATAAATTTTTGGTCGTAAACCAATGAATGTCTTCGTTATTTTTCCATTACATACATATTTCATCATTCCTAAAACTTTCTTATTCAATAAGGGGCAAATCGAAAACATTAAGTTTAGGATATGCGGACGTATCAAAATGGTAGTTGATATCATGTCGAATGTCGTCATATAAGTCATTTGTTCCAATATCATAAATATAACTTAGATCAATATTTTTGTTATAGTTAGGCTTCAGATAATCATAACGAAAATTGTACATTTTCCATTTGGATAATTCTAAGAACTAAGAAAAACCAGTGTAAATTGGCTTATTGTACACAATACGTGCTTTCTTCATTTCTATCAAAATCATTTCATCCGAAATTTTGTGTGAACTACGAAAATTTGGTCTAGCTTTAAACCCCTATTCTCCCATTTGCAGACTATATTAATAACTTTTCTTTTATCTACATTTTCCATAGTCTTGCCGCAGACAGCATTATTCAGTAACTTGAAGAAATTCTGCTCAAAAGAGTTTTTAGCTCACGTTCTATGATAGTTATTCAAATCAATGTATTTTTTCAACCAATCCGATCGATTGAATTTAAGAATTTTGTGTATTTTTTTCAAAACAACACCATGTCGAATGCATTGTTGAAGGTACCGATAATGTAAAATATAATGCGTTGTATCGTTTAAATCTGTTACTAATTTGATAGATTTCGTGTGTGCATTTTTTTTATTTTCAGCACAAAACGGTAGATCGTTATGATAGTCATGTAACGAAGATGGATACTCTAAATCTGCTTCTAATATATATCCTAATTCTGAGTCATCCTTCACCTGATGGAAATTCAAATTTTCCAAATCTTTCATCCATTCAAAATTTTTATGGGGTAGACATTGCGACATGGCATAACCATATAAATTGTTTACGTCCAATTAAATTAGATGATTTGATTCTTGAGTAGGATCGTAATCGCTTACATATTTATTGTTAGCCAAAGAATATCTTTTAGAACATTGAACAATGCCTCCTCTTACATCTCGAGCAATAAAATGATAAGGCCACATTTCTTTCATTACACGTACTTTACACAGTATATATCCTTTTCTTCCTTCCTCCAAATATGATTCACCGAAGGTTGATGTCAACAAAGTCATTTAAAGTTGAAAATTTTACTTCACAACTTAAACAATTAAATTCGTGTTGCATCCTTAAGTGACGATTTAAGGAACACTTTCGCTTATAAGTTTTGCCACAAAATTCGCATATAGAATTTACCATTTTTGATTACACACTTTCAAGTTTCAGCACAATAACGATAAATATTTCCAAAAAATCTACTTATTTATGCCATCTAAATTAAAGAGGAAAGGTGGAGAGGGACGGGGTTAAAAACCTCAACCATAAATATATGAGAAATAAAAACAAGTGGTTAATTTTTTTTTTTTATTATTGGTTTTCTGTTCTTATCTTTTTTTAATTGCTACCGCTGAACACTTAAACATATGTTATATATATATATATATATATATATACTGAATACTTATTGTTCTACTCGTTTAAAATTAAAATTCAAAGTGTAAGATGATTTTTACACCATACCCCGTTTGCTACCTCTCGGCTGATAGTATCCTCAAACGCTTGTCCTGTGGAAGGTGCCTCATCGACATAATTGTCTTCTCATATGTTGGACGCCCGCCAATGTTATTTAATACTTCCACCGTATCCATATTATTTTTTTTTTTTGATAAATATATTCAAATACTGTTGATGCTGTTGATATGCTTTAGAGCGTTGTATACTTCTAAATGCTTAGACTCCTGTTATACCCTAAAATCTAATCTCGTAAATATGATAATATTATGATGTTGTGTATTATATAAATCTGTTATACATTTATAACACATTTCTTCGAAAAACTCCAAAGTTTCTATAAACAAATAAATACATATTTTTGTGGTTTTCCGTACCTCGCATATTCTTCTAAAAAACCTCAAAGTTTCTAAAAATGAAATATTTTTTAATTAATTCAATTTTTTTGTGGTTTTCCATATTTCACACATTCTTCTGAAAATCTCAAAAGCTCCCAAAAATGAAATAGTTTTTAATTAAATACATTTTTTTTTGGTTTTCTTGCTTATTTTTGCCTTACAATGGTAATGCATTGACACACAACAAACTTCCTAAGCTGTAGGGTATACTAAGTTTAGAACTTGGTTTGCAATACATAGAATTAGCTTCCCATGCAGTAGGGTATACGCAATTTGGAACTGTATGCGGGAGGGTGTACACTTCCCATGCAACAAGGGTATTCTGGATAAACAAAAACACAAATTAATAACACCTTACCACACGCGCACACATACATACACACTCCTACATTGCACGATCACCATAACAACGCAGTGGATAAAACCAAATTCGTATTAATAGTCCCCGCCCGTACATATATCAAACATGCCTTTCTACTATTTTCGGGGAAGCAGCAGAAGTAAATGCTAACGCGCCTGGTGCAATATCTGAAGGGCGGTGAACAAAATTATAATATAAATAAAACATTGATGTTGATTGATATTTAGAAAAATGGCGACAACTCAAGGCAATGCAGACAACTTCTTAAGCAAGGGCTTGCACAAACGCGCTAGCACATCCGCGTAAATTTTTATTTGAGACACCCTACTATTGTACACATATGCCCGCAATGTCTTAGACAACGAAAAAGTTATTTATATATGTAATGCCTTTGATCAAAGGTAAAAGCTGTCTTATCTAATCACTTATTTTGAAGAACAACGAAAAAAGATTAAACTGTACCTTAGCGAGGAAGCAATATAAAATTCTTAAGAAATTGAGCCGAAAATTTATCACCAAAACCATAAAATATTTGTTTATTCGCCAGCTTCCGAGGGGAATTAAGGGGGGAACTACTTTTGTTTTGGGTTTGTTTTGAGATAAGTATTTACAGATTTCTTCGAAAGGACCATGTTAGAATTGGTGGACTCGCCCCAGTTTGCAGCGAAAGATGAATAAATTTCCGCCTTAATTTAAGTCCTCTGTGAATGACTCGTGCCATGTTTTTGCTGCGAACATTTTGCCTTTCGAGTTAAAGTAGAGTAGTGGTGAGGCGATATTAACTTCGGCTACGAGCAGTCTTTGAAACGGGCCTTGGTTAATAACTTCTTCATTCCAGTGTGTAAAAGGCGCGGCTATCATTTGAATAACTAACATTTAAAAAATCTACCATAAGTTGCAGTAACCTCTTGGGCTTCTTTGGGGTCATCTTATAGGAAATTTTGGCTGGAGTTTCGTGTCATCATTTTTATCCTTTTTTATTTTGTTTAATTTCTAAATGAGAGATTCAGTGTGTAACGCTCTTTCAAGCTCATGATTTCAGAAACGAAGTTGCCGAAGGGTTTACGTTGTTAGTATTTAGATAGATAATTGAAGACAAGACTTGAGAATATGGTTCTTAACCTATTTTAAAATCATCGGGTAAAGTTTTATTGCATACGAAACTTGCGACGTTAGCAAATAGACGAACAACGTAGATTGATATTTTTGTAGTATTTTTATATTTGAGCTATTGGTTATTTCCCACCGATAGTCTGGGAGGCGTTGTTATATGAAGCACAATTATTTTTACACCCCACTCTTGTACACCACTGTAAGGTGGGTATAAAAATATATATACTCATCTTGCTTTTTTCGATAATATATGTAACACGCAATGGAAAGCTTCAGAGACCCTATAAAGTATATATACTACCTGGTGAGCGTGAAATTCTTTGTTGATTTAGCCATGTCTGTCCGTCTGTATGCCTGTGCGGAGTGTGTTGTTGGCAAACATGAAGATGCCGACTTTAAATTTGGTAGAACTATAGGATGTTTTTGCCCAAAGGTTGGTATAGAAAACGGCCCAAATCGGTCTGAGCAGAAGTGCCCAGTGGAGCGTAAACTGAACGCAACTTTGTCTTTTTTAACAAAAATTTTTGTATTTTTGCTCGTTACTCGGAAATGATAAAAGTTGAAGTTTTCCACATTTACTCCTTACGTGCAGAAGTGGAAAACATACACCATGCCCAAGGCAAACTTTTCACGAAAGCCCGTATACTGGAAGAATTCCTACATGCGGTGGTATCCAAAAAAAATGGTGCAAATTCGATGAAGATTGTTATGATGAACTTATTTTCATCGTTAAATATTAAAAATTATACCTTTTTACTATATAAACATTCAGTTTTCGTAGGGAATTTCGCCTCAGCCGAATAAAATCTTTCGCACCTATATATTATCTACTATTACACAGCGAGTTTTATCGAAAAATTTTAAAACTTGCGGTCTTGTAATGTAACGACTTTTCAAAATTAGACCGATCCAAAACGTTTCCAATAGCGTTTGTCTGTAGGTCAAAGAAGGTCAGTATGCCAAATTTTATCAAAATATCTTCAATATTGCCAGGCATAAATGGACAGACATCAGACAGACAACTAAATCATCGATCTATCTTGAACTCTTCAGCGGGTACACAAGAGCAAGGAAAAGAAAAACACAAAGCATGGCATAAAAGACTACTCCCCCGTAGCCATATCAATTTGTAGGACCAACTACTCCGTGATGTTGCTTGTCTTTTAAACACTTTTATATCTAAGTTTGACGCCTACTTCGTCACCGTGATGGAAAAATGACTGATGCGCTTAAAAAAGTTTAGATCATAGCAAGATTTGATTTCAGTTCCTAAGGTCGTAAGGAGCACTTTGTGGTAACATGTATCGAGGAAACTTTACGTGGCTTTCTTTGCTTCGTTTTCTTCTTTTAGAAAATTTAAATAAGATTTTTTCGTTCGAGAACTCCAAACTTTACAACAAACAATGAACTTTCAGCAAATTATGCTGCGATAAACTTTATTCTTACGTAAACTTTATTGTTAGTAAAAGATTGGAGAAGAAATAAAAAAAAAAAATTACTTCGATTGTTTGTCGCCATTTTTGTGCTCGCTTTTGTTCTCGATTTTTCCCTCGTCTTCTTCTATATTCAAATCACTTTTCAGAGCGTTTTCCAAGCCTTCAAAGTCAATGTCATCCAACCGCATAATATACTCTTTACCAGCGAGGGGGTTGTAGACAATGAATTTTAATATTTTTTTTTGTGTTTTCTTAAAATAAGCGAATGAGTACAAAATACACTGATGAGCCTTATCGCTAGGCAAATTTTTTCCTTCTTTGGACGATAAGGTTTGAAAGATCACCTCCTCATCGAATATGGCATTTGCATGGCCTTGATAGTAATCACAATCAAGTCTGGGATTAATGTCAACTGATTTGTATTCGGATTTAAATGTTTCTAAATATTTTACAATGGCTTCAAGATTTCCATCTTCCACATAAATCTCTACTGTCGGAGAAGAACTCCCCTTGCCTTTGTGCGCGTAATACATCGTGTGTGCAAGCGAGACTGTTTTAATCTTTTCAAGGCAATTATTATCGATATAACAATTGTAACACTCTCGCATTTCCTCTTGCATATCACATTCCTTTGTACCTTCTGTATGCTTTATCTTAAGTACTTCCTCTATGCGGAAATCTTTAAGTTTTGCTTTGTATATGGTTGCTAAATGTTTCCTGATGAAATAAATTATGTATATACCACGAAGTTGAGCTTCGTCACGTGAACTCTTTTCGTACTGGTCAACAAAACTCTCTCCAGTTTTTGTCTCCTCAAAGTGAATGGCTTTATAAATACATGACAAAAATTGCTTTGTTTTCGGAAATTTCCCCTCCTTATTTGTGGAAATGTCTGTAGCTTCGGACTGAGGCTCTGCATACTCCTGCAATGGAAATAAGAGATCATTTTTAGTATCTAAACATATGAAAGGAAATATTCTTCAATACACTTATTAAATTCCCTCTAACAGAGTGTAGTGGTGGTGTACTAGAATTTCTAATAAATCGTTCGCTTCCTACGCCCAACACTTTTGCAATTTTCAATAACATCTGTAGGCCCTGGTTTAAGTTTATTAGCCCTTTTGTCGGTTCATGCTGTGGTTGTCTCCCCATGTAATTTTGAGTTTAACTTACAGATCGTAACCTTTAAGATATTTTAGCGAATCAGTTACATTAAAGTGTTTTGGCTCAAAGCTGAGTCCTGCTGATTAAATCGACCTGAAAACTTTGTGTTGAATGGGCCCCTATCTTGCAATCATTCTGACGAAAGGCAGACTTTTATATGGCGAAAAGGTCTAATTTTTAATATTTTGTGACGTAAGTTGGTTCGTACCAAATTTCGATACCGTATAGTACTTTTCCTCATGAAACGTAAATTCCTATTTCTATGGAACCAAGACATAATTTTTGGTATTTTATCACGAAAATAATTGAAGAATTGTATTAAACAAAAGAGGTAAGATCATTATTGCAGGGCAAGGTCGACCATTAACTACCCTTCATCATTTTGCGTAGTGCACTAGTTTTGGTAATAACACGTAGAAAATAACACATTATTTTCATGTAAAGGCGTACTTTTCATGAAAGCCTGCATATTGGAGGATATCCAAATATCAATTCAAATTTTGCAAACTTAACTTACTTCCAAAAATTTTATTATTTTTCAGATTCCGTCATAAAAAACCTGAAGTTACACTTTTTCTCCCTACAAGGCCTTGCTTTTCATGCCCTTTTATACGATAAAGTCTAAAAAATAGACTTACGTAATCCAAATACCCTACCCGTCTATTTTTGGAGGAATGACTATGCATACGGAATCTTATACGGAAGGAATTTTTATATCAAATTACTATCATAAACAAGTATTCATGAAAAACATTAAAGCCTTTTACGCCCATAAGGGCGAAGTCTTTATAATCCTTATATGCGATGGTATTCAAAAAATGGTGCTACGTGGTCAAAAATTTAAAAGGAATTACTGTTAAGAACAGATTCAGTTTTCGTAGGAACGGTTATACAAGAGGAGGTTGAAAACATTGCCTCAGCTCAACCAAATTTTCAATACTACAATTTTTCCAATGTAAAATATTCAAATACTATTACAGAGCGACTTTTGTCGAGAAATTTAAAAAAATTCAATTTAGTTTCATATAACGACTTTTCACAAATTAAGCGATATATGGAGAGTGGTAGGAAAAGTGGATCGCTTCAAACCATTTGCAATAGCGTTCGTACTTGAATCAAAGCACGTCAATGTACCAAATTTCATCTAAATATATCAATAATTGCAACCTGTAGGTTGGATAGACACATGGACAGACATCAGACGGATAGACGGATGGCCAGGCTTAGATAACTTCAGAAAATGACTTAGAAAATCATTCTGAACCGATTGGTATAATGACAAGCGTCTTTCTCTGACATACGTTCGCACAAACTAAATATGCGTATGCTTATGAGCATAATTAGCACAAACGTTCAAAATTTGATGAAAGATTTTCTTATCAAATTTTCAGGAAAGGTTTGTGTTTTACAATAATAGGGATGCCTCGTTAGTTAAGCTATGTTCGTATGTAAACTTCACACTTCTATTTTCAATATGTTTTGATAAAAATTGAATTGAAAAAGAATCGCATTGAATACCACTCCCCATATAAAAGCATATTCGTTAAATTTTCTCCCACAAACACTTCATACCAAATGTATACCAAAACTACCAAAAGTTTAATGTACTAGCATGGAAGCATGAAAAAGCTCGGCTGGTAAGGCATGTACATGAGCCCTTTAGTTGTTTGGCTTGATGTCTCGTTTATGATATCGTTTATGATAATCACATAATATGCGCAAACCTTCTCCGGGGTAGTCAAATTTTTGACATCTATTCTCTCTTCTTTAATCTTATTATCTATTATAGGGAATGATGTAGACGGAAGTTCTTCTTTCACTCTGTTCGTTATTTCGTCTTCATGTCCTATTTCTTTTCTTTTCTTTCCTTTAATATTTTTGACGGGGGAATCCATTTAAATCCAAAGGTCTGCAAAGAAAATATAATTCAATATTGTTAGCCTACCGAATATAAATATATATGCATATATATATAAAATGTTACAAACTGTCTTAAAACCAATCTTTGCATTTACTTTAATTAAAGTATTAACTAAGATTCTTTTCATAACAAAATTTTCAATATATTAAATAATAAAAATACAATTTTAAAATGTATTTAGAGAATGATATTTTCTCTGTAGTTTCACTTATTAAATAATTAAACAAATAAAGCGCGAGTGGACAAATGTCTCTAAACTTTTCTCGAATAAACGACTTCAATAATGGCGGCTTCTACGATACAAATAAGCACACACAAATGCACATATGTGTTACAAATGATGGCTCCTCCCCCTATTGGACATTTTCGTATTAATTTATGAATGTGTGCGTTTATTGAATACAAAACATGAGCCGGGCTATGCTTTTGTTTTGGATTTTATAGAAATTCACATCTTGCATGACACTGTCTATTAATTTGTTAGATGAATGTTTCAGTTTGATTCTTTTAGAATAAATTTCTTTAACTTTATTTGATAGTTCGTGACATAATAAAATTGACGCGCTCATGGAGTGTTTATTGGCACATGTTATGATATTATTATGATATTATTCTCGACAAAAAATCCATGTATGCATATAGGTATTCGCCTATGAGCTGGAGCCAATTTCACCATCCTAACACTAAATACAATCTGCTAATTTGTCCGACTTCTTCGAAAGTTGAATTACTTTTTCAGATTTATTTTCCAAATTCTCACTTCTACACCGTAGCAATATAAAAAATCCACAAATGTTACTGTGTTGAAAGCTTCCAATTTAAAATACAATTCACCACTCCCCCGCCACTTCTTCTCCCATATTTAGCACTTATTATTTGTTCACTTACACAATTACAATTCCCACTATTTTTTTTAAATAACAATTCAATAAAACAGTTGAAGTGCTTCTGATTAATAATTCCTTCATACCCTCAATTTATACTAAACGAACCGATAATATCATTCAGCTTAGAATTAGTCGGTTGTAAAATTATTCGCGTTGTTGCTATGGCCGTATCAGCAGTCTTAAAAGGGAAATCCCTTTCTCCATTGGAGGCGCAATCAACAAGTATTCGCAAACCGGAAGCGACATTTTAATCAAATTATGAAAAATAATACAATTGACGAATTAACTGGCATGATACCGCCGTAAGTAAAAGAATTTATTCCGTTACTTATAATATTTACATTAATTTTATTATTCTTTTTTGTGTGTATGTATTATGAAACAATATTTTTGACGTGATTAAATAATTGCATCATTTTTTAACTGCTCCACTTTTATTATTTATGAGTATATCAACCTCTGCCACCATCGTTATACATTACTGTAGTGCTTCTCTCGGGCAAGTAAATAGCAGTTAATGACTTATGGTCTTTTACTGACGATTCAAACATTAGTCGCACATCTCTCTCTTTTTTTTTTTTTTCTCTTCTTTCTCTTCTCTTTATCCTCCTTGTATATTAAATCCGAATTAAATGATGCTATTTGTTGGGTTATAAAAGCCCCGTCGTTTTCCTTCTTATTTTTTATATAATTATTTTTTAATAGTTTCAATAGTGTATAACTAATCAAATGGACGTATTCGATGCGTTGACCCCCGCGAGTGCCGAATTTCGAAATGTGTTAACACCTGAAAGAGTTCTCTATTTGTCAAATTCTCATCTGTGTCTAGGCATATTTGACGAAATCTTGGATAAAAAGAATGCGCCAATATTCCACCAGGCCCGTCGAATTTCTTACAATATCCTTTTGATACTTCTTCGCGAATAATTAGGACCGATGGATGTGTAGCGGTCGGTTGATTTAGTGCAAAAACGGTATAATCGAGACTCCTATTATAATGTTCCACGATAAGGGGCAATACCTGTCTCATGTTCATTTCTCACCCATGCACTCTCATTATTTTCATCAATACAGTTCTAATTTACAATTGCTTTTTACAACTGCAATATATGCCAGTTGTCAAATTATTAGCGGGAAAAACAAGCATATGATCGATCATACTGCACTGTATGCATGCAAATCGCCTCACAAAGATAAAAATTATTTGAATCATAAAAATTGTGTGTACGTAGATCGTCTGTTGCCTCGCTTAAATAATACAAATACATACAGAACTCGCAATGCACACAAAGATATATTCGTGATTGCTTAGCTGTCAAAATATTAGCGGGAAAAATAATCTAAATCATATGTGAAAAAGCTAAGTCGTGTATAAAAAATGAAAAAGACGCAAGATAAATAAAAATAAATATTTACAATTTATTAAGCGGTACTTTAATTTTGCGTTCAATTCCAGCAATAGCAATAATAAATGAATTCTCAATAAATATAATTTCAGATCGATATTGTTGTAGCTTAAGTCTAAGAAGAGAATCTATTTATACCTTCGATAGACATTTTTCAACCCCTTTAATAATAGATAATATTTTTTCATCATTTGAGACGAGAATAAATATTTGCTAAAAACATTTAAATTCATTATATAATATTTATGATTTTTAGTTTTATTTACTTCTTTTATTAAATGCGGATATTTATACAAAAAATTTTTAATATGATTTTGTTGAAATTCATAATCATCTTTAAAATCTATTGAACGATAAAAATTTCTATCTAATAAAATTAAATTGTTCTCGACAATTTGCAATAACAACAAGTTTACATCATTTTTTATAGGATACTTGAGATATTTAAAAAATCGTATAAATTGGTCGGCGTTGTGTGCATTTCCATATAATAATTGACAGCCATATCATGTTCCGTTGACCAAACTGGTTCTACTTTATTTTCCATTCAATTTAAGGTAAATTAAATAACTTAAATAATAAAAAAATAATAAAAATAATAAAACTTTTACTTATTATTATAAAAAAATCTAAAGACATTTTTGCTTATTATGATAAAACTACTTATGTTTAACACCACTTATCGTTTCGTTTTTCTGGAAATTTTGTAAAATGTGTTGTCCCCTCGCCACGGTTCATTATATATTTCCATCGCTCAATGTCTCATCGGCACATAAGACGATGGAACATTAAGTTATTCTGTCGTTACAGTCTTTTGAACGATGAAAAAGTTTATGTTCTAAGTCTTTATGTTCTTCCATCATTAAAAAAACTGCAACGATGGAAGAACCCAATGCCTCCTCGTCTTATATGCCGGTGGGACAGCACCTTTTTCATCGTTGCAACTATGGAAAAATATAATGATCGATATTTTTATTTTAAAATCGAAAGATAAAATAGTTTTATGTGGCGAGGGTTCATTAACTTTTTCTATCTTTCAGAAAAATGTAGCGATGGAAAATGTTTTTGTTACAATTTTCCATCGCTCAAAAGAATGTAGCGATGGAAAACTATAATGAGCCCTCGGCATATAAAACGAAGAGACACCAACTATTTCAATCGTTCAGAAGAATGGAGCGATGGAAAAATGAAAAGACGCAGAACATGTCACTCTAGAAGAACGTAGTGATGGAAAAGCTTAATAAATTTTGCCATACATCTACTAATTGCTCAAGTTTCATACATTTCTTATTTTTTCCATACAGCTCTTAATTTTGCCATACAAACTGCAGACATTTAGTTTTCATACATCTCTTGTTTTCTCCTTATGGTCATACAACTGTATTGCTGACAATCCGACAAAATCAGACATCTACTTAAATAGCACCTGCATACCTAAATATGGAATATTTCGGTCAACCAATTGATATGGATTGGAAAATTGTGGAATCATTACTCGATGACGATGAGACGACTAAAGCGGAATGAGATAATTTCTCCTCACTGAAATTTATAAATGTTGTGGGTTTCGATTCCCGTTGGTTGTTTATGTACGCGTTCATCAACAATAACGTCAATGTGTGTGTATTACCCAATTGGTGTTCATCTAATGTAGATTATCGCCGCTTGTTATTATTAGTTAACAATGAATACAAGAACGAATTTGATGGTATTGTAAAAGGAAAATGTATTACTATCACTAGTATAAAGCATTTCTTAAATTCAATTATGTGCATGTCAAGTCCAAATGCCAATCATTATTATATCAATTAATGTGTGTTGGTCTCTTCAAAAACAGTCAGCAAATGTTATCAGGAATTGTAAACAATAAAATAAAAGACATGCACGAAAAAGCTAATCTGAATTCCAACGTTATAAAGTCAATCATAAATTGCCATATGAAAATGTTTTAGTACGATCTTCATATATCAGCGATCTATTCCTTTACAATAGCAACAATGAAAAGGTTTACTTTAACCATTTTTCAGAGAACTTTAACAATTTAGCCACAAAAGCATGTAATAAATTTCAAGACGACATACTGAATATATTTAGTAATGATGATGTCAAGTTTAGTAAACACCAAATAATTATGCTCCGTGAAATAAATAAAATCAAACAAAGACATTGTTTAGTTTATTTATATTTCATTCTCTGCATTCGCAAATGCACTTATCAGCGTAGTTTTGTTCAACTTATTCGTGCACTTGCATTTGGACAGTCATGTTTCTATATAACTGACCATAGACAACAACAGTACCCTTGATTACATAATCCAGACCTTGAAGTGTGTTGTGTCGTCGTCACTTATATTAACTTGTTTATGTTGCATGTTTGTGACACACTTCATATTTTTGGAGTAAACAAATGCAAAAGTGCAAGTGCATCATTTTATATATTGTGATGACCGTTGTGGCCCTTTTCCATAGGCTGGAGCAGCTCAGCGGCCCTGGGAAGGAAAACACAGAAAATTTCCATTTTTTTACAGGAACTTGCTCTTTCTCTTTATTATTGAAAGTTATTACCGTTAGGTTTAGCGAATTGCTAACAATATAATGTCGATCTCTGAACGTTGATATTTTATGCCGCTAACGTTAAAAAATAATACTTTGCTTAACGACTGCACAGTGTAGATTTTCTCTGGCGTTCCGCGTTGGACTCTTCGACCTCTCAGCTCGAGAGCCCAACTTCCACTCACTTCTACTCTAAGCTTAACTTATCCCTATTGCTATCTTAGGCTATCCCTACTGCTATCTTAATCTATTTTATTCTATTCTCATTTCTACCTCAATCTATTCTATCCTATGTTATTTCTATCTTAGTCTATCCCTATCGCCATCTTAGTCTATCCCTACTGCTGTCTTAATCTATTCCTATTTTATCTTAATCTAGCACTCTCTTCCCCTCACCAGAAACGGTGAATCCGTGAGCCCAAAACGAGGGACGACTTTGGGTCCTCACACCATTTGTTTTATTGTAGTATAACTCTACGTTAGTTTATAACAATTATAATTTATATCCCATGGTTTTACTAATAAACTTTTTCATTGTTCACCATTGATCGCCTTTTGTTATCTTTACCGTTTCTCCCAGTTCAAGTGCTGGAAGAAACAACCCAAACACGTTGGTACGCCCAGATGCAACATTTGGTCGAGTCATACCAACCAAGTCAGGTCTTCTCTTTCTTTTGATGAAAATCATACACTGAGTTCACAAGAGGCGTTGCAAAATTTGCAAACAACGCTAAGCTTTGGCGTTCCAGTCCATCAGTGTGTGTGTGGCATAACAGACATTACATAAAAAACAATATTAAAAATACACAAATTTTGCATTTAAAAAAAACAGTCAACGATTTAAAAAAAATAATTAGTAAAATAAAAGAACATAAATAAATACTAAAATGATCGATCGCTTTTTTGTTTTCCCGACGAGAATATTTTTACACAGGCTTGTGTGACAAATATTTCGAGTCACCGGTGGTTGCATTTGGTATTTGAAATGGTATGAAGTGGCTTTTACTCATTTCACATTTGGCGTTGATAACCTCACTCGCGGAATGTGAAAAATGAAATTTTTTCAATTTGCTCCTGAACCGAAACCAGCATTCAAGTTGAAAAATTTTTAAAATATCAATCGAACGATCATGAACCATTCATTATAGATTCGATCATGAACCAATACAGTTACGATACGAAGGTAAGCCCGAAGGTGTTTTTATGGCTGAGAATCCCGGCAAATTAATTGAATTAGTTGCAAGCAGCCAAGCTGACAACAACGTAATACGGACGACAATTCAATATTTTTTATTACTTGCGTATTTCCCTTATTATACTTTCCCCCGAGCGATCTGAAGCGTAACGTCTTCAGGTGCGTAGGTATAAGTACATAACTAAATAATAAAACATTTCACTTTTACATTCAATAAGTACATGACTAAGTAATGAAATAATGAAGTAACTAAATAATTAAGTTATATATTAATATAATTCAATAACCACCTAACTTAATAATGAAGTAACTGAATAATTAAGTTATATAATAATATATATTTTCAACGCGATAGAATTAAAATGCTGAAATTTGCATCCATCTCTATCCAGCTCATATAAATTTACGTAAGTTCTTCTCATTCGCTATTATAGGAAAGATAGGAAATCGATTTTGAGCCTTTTTGAGCAATATTTTTCCCCATATAAAATGCATAGCGTGCGTGTGTTGTAAATTTCACAGGGATCAGCAGTAAGGAATCACCAACTGTGTTATCACAACAGTTAATGGATAGAAGCAGCCACAACGATCGGATCGACAAAATTTAGCTAAAGATCGATTTACGTGTATTTTTCGCATAAGAGAGTCTCTTTCGCACCCATTGTTAAGATAGGATTTCAAAATTTTCATCGCTTTAATTTCTCGCATTAAAAATACATGGAGTGCGTGTGTTGTAAATTTCATGTCGATCGATATTATCTTCTTTCTTTCTGACGGTTTGTCTGTTGACAATGCAGTGTTCGCGAGTTGTATACAATTTTTAGTTTTTGTATTGATTTAAAATTTTTCATATACGATTTAGCTTTTTCATCGATAATGAAGCGTTCACTAGTTGTATTTTGTTTTTATTTATGTTAAGCGATCACAACGCGATCGCTTGATAACAGCGATACAAGTTGTAGTAAAAAGCAATTGTAACGATAGGAAATTGAATTGCTGTTGATGAAAATAACGAATACATGGATGAGAATTGAACTTAGTATGTATGACTAATAGTCATAGTCAATAGTATATACAATCTTTACGCTGCTGCCCGGTAAATATAAATATATTTATTTTGCAATTTAAGTTTAATTAACTACAGATATACCAGTATATGCCTTTGAAAAAGTGTTTCGGAAGCGATAACAACAAATTTTCGTTCCGTTTTAAATTACAATTTTCGTTTAATCTACATTTTGTTAAAATTCCTGTTGAGATTTTCTTGCTTATAATTCGAAGAAGTGCAGATTCCTAATAAATTTCATTTTTGATGTGGCATAGGGACCTAGAACTTACATTACTATTAGGTCGGAGTAGTTCGTGGTTAAAAACAAATTAAATGTGGAAATGTTTCCAGTGACACACATCACCAGTTTCCTACTTAAACAGACTGAAGAGCAAGTTTATCTTTACCATTAACTATTTATTGGATTTCATGAGCAATTCAAAGTTAATTTCGATACCGAATTCGATTCATTTATTACTTATGACCTACCGCAACTAAAAAGCTTTTCACTTTTTTAAAATAACCGCAACTACTCAAGGCTAAGTTACATTGCGTTAAGTGATAAAATTAAGTAATAAAAATTTACTTAGTTGTTTCTTTATATAGAATCTCTTTTACTGTTAGTTCAATTTTCAAAATATTGTTTGCTCATTAAGCGAGTCAGTGCCATTGTGATTACGAGCTAGTAAATCCTTTTCCTTAATAATGTGAATGTGTGTTGTTATAATTGCAAAATAAATCTATGTATTTGTCATCCTAAGCGAAGCATTTGGAATTTCTTTAGATAAACACAAAACACAAATTATTGTGAAATAAACGTATAAAGTGGGCTTAGTAAAGTGAGGTCTGTGTGTAAACCAAAGATGATATTTCGAGAACATTTTCGCATACGTGACCGCAAAATGGCGAGATGAAATGATTACCCTCTTACTACTGTATATATCAACATGCATTCCAACAGAGATGAGTATACTGAGATAATTTATTGCGGTGCACTCAGGCATGTACCAATGATGGCTGAGTAGTCATCTTTTAATACATTTTTTGTTGTTAACGGCACAAGTCTATTGTTGAGGAAAGGAGAAACTAATAGCCGAGTAGTTAACGTAAGCATGCACTCAGTAAAAATGAATAGAGCAAGCGCTCTGTTCGTGAGCATAATAAGAAAATATAGACTGTGTAAGTGAATGATGAACTCATCGCTACACAAAACTTATTAAAAATTCATTACAATACAACAGTGCATAATACAACAATATCTTCCATTGGGAAGATAAAACACTGACAGAAATATTAAAAGAACAATGGCTGGCCAAAGTCCAGTAGCTTTATTCCACCATTAAACCATCATCTATTAATTTGTTATTTATAAATAATGAATGTCGAGATTTAAACAACATATTAGCAGCTGCTCAAAAGCCGAAAAAGAAAAAAAGTAATAAAAGAGGAAAAACAACAACCAAATAAAGATATAATTTTTTTTTATTTTTTATTTAATACATTTTTTTTTTCATTTTATTTACCATTTACAACTAACTAACAGTCAATAGATTGCTTTTATTTGATCTTCATGTTTAATTCTTGAAAGTATTTGATATAGTTCCGGTTTGGATATATTTGATAGACTTACAACTATTTCGTTTGTTATAGGTAGTCTCTGTGAGGAATGAAAGGTTGATCCGAAAGCCATTTGTAGAGGAAACCCAATCAATTTTTCACCCCTATATAAATTCATGTAAAAAGTGCATTTGTGTATGTTGAAAAACTTATTAACAATCGGCGAAAATACCATTAAAGTTACAATCTCGCCTTCAATAATTGTCCAGTCGATTAAATACACTACAGATTAACTCGGAACCGGTGGGGATAATTGAGGCTCACTAGTTTCAGTATCTATATAGTGGAATGGAACTGTATAATCTATTGGTATCCACAATAGCTTATATGGGAAAAATCGAATGAGTGGTAATACCATTAATTTGTCTGAAATGCGATTTTCAATTTTGAATAAATTAAATACAATTACTTTACTAATATGTTCATATGTTTCTGTTATAATCATTTGATTGATTATACATATTGCCAAAGATAAATTATAAAAGTGCACATGATTGTTCGTATAACAAAATACATTCATATTTAAAACATTTTTAAAAATATCCAACTGTGTAAATTTTTCAGTCATCTCGTTAACATAATCATTAGTCCACTCGTTCGCTTTGATATAATTAAATAAATCAAGTACCTGTTCAATAGGGTAATTGTACTTTACAACTGGATTAAATTTCGACGGCCATGCATCCTTCAAAAAACGAATAAACTCATACACACACACTTGAGTATCAGGAGTCTCTACTAAATTTTCCATAATTGAATTATAATCTACAGAGTAACGAAATTGTTCAGGCATATGTATAGGTAAACTATAGTTGTCCAGCCACTTGTATTCATTAACGTCGTCTGTAACTGGACCGTAATACTCCCTCAACTGATTAGTGTCTCCTATTAAAATAACAATAAATGTGACTTTTTTGCAAATTCTCTGAAACGATCTCATTAACAATAGGAAAAACGACAATAACCCCTCGCTAAACATAAAAATCTCATCAACTACAATTATATGAAATTTTTTCAACACACACCCGAACGCTTCCACATTCAAGTTTTCAAGGAATAAACTACCAAATATATCGCCCGATATTGCTGAAGTATATGTGAAAAACCTGCACAATTCGTCATACTTGTACCGAATAGCCTTTAATATGAAAGAAAACACACTCATTATATTAATTTCATTATCCCCTGCCCTTTCTCTAATTGAATTCAATAGGACATTTGTTGGCATTAAATAAGTTAAACTGTACTTAGACGAATATTGAACTAAACCATTCACAACGAAGATAATGCTAGTTTTACCACTGCCGGCTTTACCTTCTATACGCATAATCGGTACGGATGTTCGAAATTTATAACAGTTGCACATTCTTTTATGTGATCGCGAGCATGGCCCAAAAACCATTTCAAACAGTCGAACGATAACATCACGCTGCTCGTTGGATAACGATTTGACACGATCTATGTGAACTTTGTGAGCACTCCCGAACAATTTTTTTCTTTCTCGTCTTGTATTATCCTCGTAATTTCTAATGAACATTTGATCATCGTCGGTAAGACGCGGACGTTTACTCTTGTCGGCCGTTAGATGATTGTAATATCTTTTGTTGTTAATGCGTGTTAACACTTCCTTGGGTATATTATTGTTGTATTTATAAGCGGTGTCAATCAAAGCCATAAAGGTGTTAACCGAGGAGAGACGTTCAAATTTGGAGAAGATAATATTCATCGAGGCTATATTTTCAATCCTCTGCTCAATATTATTTTTCCAGTTGACTAAAGGTATTTTAAATTTGTCAATCTCATCATCCTTCACAGCCTCGGATAGAAAACTCAGTGTCGGGAAGTCGCCTTTTTTAAAAAAATCCAGTTCTGTTTTTTTCAACAAAGCACATCTTTTCTTTAAACAATTCTGTAAATCTGTCTGTTAAAGAAACGTTATGTTCTAAAGAAATATTTTTAGAGACTACTGCTTCGTTTATATAATTTACTAGGTCTGCTCTCCGCTTTCTCTCTTCATCTTCAGGAGAAAATTCGGATAAAAAATTGTTGTCTCCAATTTCTAAAATACAACAAAAAAGAAATAAAAAAAATTTCAGACAATGGATATAGCTTTACAAGTACCCGTCATTATTAAAAGGGCGTTTAGTTTTTTGCGCTGTATTCCGTCACGATTTGCAAAAGTACTGCATACAATACTTGCGAGCAACTCGTATTTATTAGAAAAACTTATCGCTAAAATGAACACAATACGAAAACGCTTATACATAAGAAATTATAAAGCAGTCACCACGTGACATTACGTGTCGATGATAACCTTCTTTACAATATATATATATATATATATAATTCAATTTAAATTTTTCATATACAATTTAGGTTTTTCATATGTGATTTAGGTTTTTCATATACGATTTAGGTTTTTCATATGTGATTTAGGTTTTTCATATAAGATTTAGCTTTTTCATTTTTGCTATACAATTTAGGTTTTTCATAGACGATTTAGCTTTTTCATATACGATTTAGGTTTTTCATATACGATTTAGCTTTTCATTTTTGCTATACAATTTAGGTTTTTCATAGACGATTTAGCTTTTTCATATACGATTTAGCTTTTCAATTTCTTGCACACAATTTAGATTTTTCATATGTGATTTAGGTTTTTCATATAAGATTTAGCTTTTTCATTTTTGCTATACAATTTAGGTTTTTCATAGACGATTTAGCTTTTTCATATACGATTTAGGTTTTTCATA
>KK499973.1:440829-471146 GCA_000688715.1 Glossina pallidipes
AATGGAAGTAACAATGGTGGTGGTGTCTGTTGCATTGCATTGTATAATATTGGAAACAAGAAATGGTATATTAGTCGTCGTCAGGAAAGTCATTTGAAAAGGGCAAATAATGAAACATTATATTAAGTAAATAAAATTTAAAAAAACTACCATAAGTTGCTGTAACCTCTTGGACCTCTTTGTGGTCATCTTCTAGGAAGATTACGCCGGAGTTTCGTGTCATCATTTTTATCCTCTTTTATTTTGTTTAATTTCTAAATGACAGATTCAGTATGTAATGCTCTTTTAACCTCATGATTTCAGAAACGAAGTTGCCGAAGGGTTTACGTTGTTAGTATTTAGATAGATAATTGAAGACAAGACTTGAGAATATGGTTCTTAACCTATTTTAAAATCATCGGGTAAAGTTTTATTGCATACGAAACTTGCGACGTTAGCAATTAGACGAACAACGTAGATTGATATTTTTGTAGTATTTTTATATTTGAGTTGTTGGTTATTTCCCACCGATAGTCTGGGAGGCGTTGTTATATGAAGTACAATTATTTCTACACCCCACTCTTGTGCACCACTGTAAGGTGGGTATAAAAATATATATACTCATCTTGTTTTTTTCGATAATATATGTACCACGCAAAGGAAAGCTTCAGAGACCCTATAAAGTATGCTGGTCAGCGTGAAAATCTGTGTTGATTTAGCCATGTCTGTCCGTCTGTATGCCTGTGTGGCGTGTGTTGTTGGCAAACATGAAGATGCCGACTTTAAATTTGGTAGAACTATAGGATGTGTTTGCCCAAAGGTTGGTATAGAAAACGGCCCAAATCGGTCGGAGCAGAAGTGCCCAGTGGAGCGTAAACTGACCGCAACTTCGTCTTTTTTAACAAAAATTTTTGTATTTTGATCGTTACTCGGAAATAATAAAAGTTGAAATTTTCCACATTTACTCCTTACGTGCAGAAGTGGAAAATATCCGCCATGCCCACAAAAAGTTACAAGTGATTAATTTTTGTTTTTTTTTTTTACTTTTTTGAGGTGTTATGCTTATTTACCTTAAGGCAAAAGGCGAAGGTTTTAAATGCCAGTGCTTTAAGACTTTAGTCTTTGAATTTATTCTCTGACTAAATTTATAATAATAATAATATCTTAAGGCAAACAGGACAGAATATTGAGAACTATTTTGTATATTGCTGAAATGAAAATATATTATCTGCCTATGGCAGACAATGGGGTAATTTTAAAATGAATACAATAAACACCGCGATCAATTTTTAATAATAATACCAGCGATGCGGGTATGAAATGAAAGAACTTGGGGAGGAGAATGCGAAAAATACAGTGTATGCGAGATTCGGCTTGCGCCGAACGTAACTTTCTTAGTTGTTAGATTACGTTGCGATTTCGTTCAAATTAGAAAAATAGAAACTCCCCGTGTTTAGGTTAAGTTGCTGACTTTATATTGTCTTTCCACGTATTTAACGCTCGGGGCGATTACAATATATTTACTCGGTGATTAATAAACAAGATACCCTACGTAACTTCGCCTAATACAGACTTTACACCAAAAGCTGCACATTATTTTCATGTAAAGGAAAACTTTTCACGAAAGCCCGTATAGTGGAAGAATTCCTACATGCGGTGGTATCCAAAAAAAAAATGGTGCAAATTCGGTGAGGATTGTTATGATGAATTTATTTTCATCGTTGAATATTAAAAATTATACCTTTTTACTATATAAAGATTCAGTTTTCGTAGAAACGGCGGTATGAGAGAAGGTGCAAAATTTCGCCTCAGCCGAATAAAATTTTTCGCACCTATATATTATCTACTATTACACAGCGAGTTTTATCGAAAAATTTTAAAACTTGCGGTCTTGTAATGTAACGCCTTTTCAAAATTAGACCGATCCAAAACATTTCCAATAGCGTTTGTCTGTAGGTCAAAGAAGGTCAGTATGCCAAATTTTATCAAAATATCTCCAATATTGCCAGACAAAAATGGACAGACATCAGACAGACAACTAAATCATCGATCTATCTTGAACTCTTCAGCGGGTACAGAAGAGCAAGAAAAAGAAAAACACAAAACATGGAATAAAAGACTACTCCCCCGTAGCCATATCAATTTGTAGGACCAACTACTCCGTGATGTTGCTTGTCTTTTAAACACTTTTATATCTAAGTTTGACGCGTACTTCGTCATCGTGATGGAAAAATGACTGGTGCGCCTTAGATCATTGCAAGATTTGATTTCAGTTTCTAAGGTCGTAAGGAGCACTTTGTGGTAACATGTATCGAGGAAACTTTACGTGGCTTTCTTTGCTTCGTTTTCTTCTTTTAGAAAATTTAAATAAGATTTTTTCGTTCGAGAACTCCAAACTTTACAACAAACAATGAACTTTCAGCAAATTATGCTGCGATAAACTTTATTCTTACGTAAACTTTATTGTTAGTAAAAGATTGAAGAAGAAATAAAAAAAAAAATTACTTCGATTGTTTGTCGCCATTTTTGTGCTCGCTCTTTTTCTCGACTTTTCCCTCGTCTTTTTCTATATTCAAACCACTTTCCAGAGCGTTTTCCAGGCCTTCAAAGTCGCCATTTTTGTGCTCGCTCTTATCCTCGATTTTTTCCTCTTCTTTTGCTATATTCAAATCACTTTTCAGAGCGTTTTCCAGACCTTCAAAGTCAATGTCATCCAACCGCATAATATACTCCTTACCAGCGAGGGGGTTGTAGACAATGAATTTTAATATCTCTTTTTGTGTTTTCTTAAAATAAGCGAATGCATATAAAATACACTGATACGCCTTATCCCTTATCGGCAAATTTTTTTCTTTTTTGGACGATAAGGTTTGAAAGATCACCTCCTCATCGAATATGACATTTGCATCGCCTCGAAAGTATTCACAATCCAGTCTGGGATTAATGTCAACTGAGTTGTATTTGGATTTAAATGTTTCTAAATATTTTACAATAGCTTCAAGATTTCCATCTTCAACATAAATCTCTACTGTTGGAGAAGAACTCTCTTTGTGTTTGTGCACGTAATACATCGTATGTGCAAGCGAGACTATTTTAATCGCTTCAAGACTATGCATAGCTTGACAATTATTATCGATGTAATAATTGTAACACTCTCGCATTTTCTCTTGTCTACGAAAGTTGTTTGTACCTTCTGTATACTTTATCTTAAGTACCTCCTCCACGCGGAAATCTACAAGCTTCGCCTCATATATGGTTGCTAAATGTTTTCTGATGAAATACATTAAGTATATACCACGCCGTTGAGCTTGACGAACTTTGTACGTTTGAACGAAGCTCGCGTCAAAATCTGTCTCCTCAAAGTGAATGGCTTTGTAAATACATGACAAAAATTGCTTTGTTTTCGGAAATTTCCGCCCCTTATTTGTGGAAATGTCTGTAGCTTCGGACTGAGGCTCTGCATAATCCTGCAATGAAAATAAGAGATCATTTTTAATATGTAAACATATGAAAGGAAATATTCTTCAATACACTTATAATATTCCCTCTAATATAGTATAGTGGTGGTGTACTAGACTTTGTAATAAATCATTCGCTTGCTACGCCCAATACTTTAACAATTTTTATGAGGCTCTGAATTAACTTTGTCTGCCCTTTTGTCGGTTCGTCCTGGAAGGTGGTCCAAGAAATACACCCACGTGGTTCAAACTTGGTTCACTTAATTTTAATGTCAAATTACTATCATGAACAAGTACTCATAAAAAACATTAACATTTAGGCCTTTTTCGCCCATAAGGGCTCACGTTCCCTTAAAATCCTTATAAGCGGTGGTACTCAAAAAATGGAGCTACGCGGTCAACAATTTATAAGGAATTACTGTTAAGAACAAATTCAGTTTTCGTAGGAACGGTTATATAAGAGGAGGTTCAACACATTGCCCCAGCCCAACCAAATTTTTAATACTACAATTTTTCCAATATAAAATGTTCAAATACTATTACAGAGGGAATTTTGTCGAGAAATTTAAAAAAAATCAAATTAATTTCATATAACGACTTTCCAAAGTAACGCGATATATGGGGAGTGGTCGGAAAAGTGCATCGCTCCAAACCATTTGCAATAGTACTTGTACTTGGATCAAAGCACGTCAGTGCACCAAATTTCATCAAAATATATCAACAATTGCCACCTGTGGGTTGGACACAAATTCACATGGACAGACATCAGACGGATAGCCGGATGGACAGGCTTAGATAAATGCAGAAAATGATTCAGAAAATAATTCTGAATCGATCGGTCTTATGAAAAGTGGGTCTACCTTAAGCTCCTCTGTCTGACATACGTTCGCACAAAATAAATATATCCTATGCGTATGGCTATGACTACAATTAGCAGAAAGATTTAAAATTTGATAAAAGGTTGTTTTATCAAATTTTCAGGAAAGGTTTGTGTTTTACAACAATTGCGACAAAGTGAATGCCGATGTGTACAACGTTCAGAGAGGCTTTATGTTTGATACCACTTTTTTTAAGCTAATTGATTTATAACCCATTTTTGAATCGATGTAGGGATGCCTCGTTGTCTAAGCTATGTTCGTATGTAAACTTCAGAATTCTATTTTCGATATCTTTTGATCAAAATTATTACTATTGAAAAAGAATCGCATATAAAAACGCACTGCAGCACACAAATGCATGTTCGCTAAATTTTCTCCCACAAACACTTCATACCAAATGTTGGTACAACAATTGTTACAAGCACTTCATTTATCTAAAAGATTAGAAAAGGGAGGCATTAGCCTGGAAACATGAAAAGCTTAGCTGGTAAGGCATGTACATGATCCCCTTGGTGGTTTGGCTTGATGTCTCGTTTATGGCAGCGTTATAATAATTACATAATGTGCGCAAACCCTCGCCGGGGTAGTCAAATTTTCGTCTTCTATTCTCTCTCCTTTAACATTAGTATCTATTGTAGGGGATGACGTAGACGGAAGTTCTGTTTTTAGTCTTTTCGTTATTTCCTCTTCATCTTCTATTTCTTTTCGTTTCTTTCCTTCAGTATTTTTGACAGACGAATCCATTTAAATCCAAAGATCTGCGAAGAAAATTATAATTAAATATTGTTAGCATATTATATATTTTTGTTATATATATATATATACATATACAAATAAATTTTTAAAATCTTCACATTAATTTTAATTAAAATATTAATTTAGATTTTTTTCAATATATTTCTATATATTAAATACTAAAAATACAAATACAATTTCAATACACAGTTAGGAAATTATATTTTCTTTGTAGTTGTATTAATTACATAATTAATCAAATGAAGCGCGAATATTTCTTCAATAAACAAAGCCAAACAAATATGGAAAAGGAATAAAAATGTCTCTTGAAGAATGCGTTAAAGCTCACTCTAGTGTATGCACACGTATCTGAACTGGCAAATAATCAAAGACTCTTTCACCTACGTCTGCTACTTTAGTTTTTTACAGAAAAGTGTTTGAAATCAACTTCAGGCGCATGCTCAACGTATGAGTGAGTGGATATGAAATATACTTAAGAGACTGCGTATGTAATGAGAGAATCGCAAAAAGCCTTTTTCTTTTAAATATAAAACAAAAGCTATTTTGATTGCCTTTCTCTCGATAATCTTTCTACTGAATCTTCGTTTACATTCTATACTCTCTTCTATTTATCATTGTGTTCTATTCTATTTTGCAATTACAATTTAACAGAGCTTATCAGTAACGATCAACTTTCGTTCTCACCGATTAAACGGAATTTAAGTGGAGCTGTAACACTCTTGCACTTTTTTTACAGTACCTTAACACATTGACACCTGAGAAAGGTGATGCGACGATTGTGAAAGTAACTGAACACTGTTACTTCTGAATTCACGATATTGAATCACAAAGCATTTCAAATGCTTGCTCTTATATATGTGTATTTACTACGCCTTTATTGTGCATTTATTTGTTTGATTTCATTTGGCTTAAAACAGCCGGCACCAGATATATAAGTTGTAGTGAAAACACAATAAATATTCTTCTTCACTTTAAATCTAACTTTTATTCTGCCCCAACTGAACTGTGGTCAGTAACTTATATAATAAATTATTATGCTAGCTTAAGCAAAATAGCACGATAGTAGAACTAGGTTATTACTAAAGTTACATTTACACGTTACATGGGATATAACTAAAGTAGGTTATCTTAACTAGGTTATAGCTAGATTTACATTGTGGAAATATAAGAAAGTGCATACTTAGCATAAGCGATTAATAAAGTGAGTAAGTCGAAGTAAGTCGATGAACTAATAATGCTACAAAGTAATTAATTTATAAAGCTTAACATAAGTATTACAAAGTGTGCTTTGAGTTGAGGTTAATGTGTTTCAGTTCAATTTCTAAATCTGCACATTCATAGCGCAGTCATAGCAAAATCTATTACATAGAATAACTTTAGACCCAAGTCTCCCCAGCCCCACGACGTACGTCTGCTTTTAAATAGATCATCAATGTTGACCAAAGAACGAACACAATTCTTAACTACGTTTTCTAATTACTTCTAAATCCTTGAAGAAGCCAAGAAATAAGAGACAAGCGCGATGTTATCACATAAATCAAGAGGAAGAATTATAAAAACGTCCCGTGAAATGATCATAATAACGAATTTTTCGTCCAATTTCCTAAAAACGTTGTCTTTCCTCTCCCTTTCGGTTTTAAAATTACTTTCGCTGCTGTGATTGATTTTTTCTTTGCTTTTGTGGTACGTACAAATGTCTATAAACTTTTCTCGAATAAACGACTTCAATAATGACGGCTTCTACAGTACAAATGAGCACACACGAATGCACATTCATATTATTTTTGTATTAATTTATGAATGTGTGTGTTTAAGCAAAGCATGAGCAGGAACATGCTTTTGCTATGGATTTTATAGAAATTATCAGAATGAGCGACACTGTCTATTAATATATTAGTTGAATGTTTCAGTTTTTCAGAATCAATTTTTTTAATTTTATTTGATAGTTCGTCACATGGCAAAATTGATGCGTTCATGGAGTGCTTATTGGCACATTTTATACGGCTGCGATATTATTATGATATTATTCTCGATAAAAAATCCATGTTTCTATGCATATAGCTATTCGCCTATGAGCTGGAGCCAATTTCACCATCCAATCAACACTAAATACTATCTCCTGATTTGTCCGATTTCCAATCCCCCGTCACTTCTCTTCTCATATTTAGCACTTATTATTTGTTAACTTACATATTTACATACTTATAATTCTCACTATTTTTTTAAACAACAGTTCAAGGAGACAGTTGAAGTGCTTTTGATTAATAATGCCTTCACATCCTCAATTTATACTAAACGAACCAATAACATCATTTAGCTGACAATTAGCCCAAAGAACCGACAACACCATTAGTAGTTATAATATGTATCTTCTCGGGCACTATAGGACACCACGCAATTGAATTAATTTGCGGCACACTTTTGCTTGTTGCTATTGTCAACATTTTCATTGCCTTGTCGATCGATCGCATCACGTTTTTTCACATGATTCAGCTTTTAGCTGTTTGTCCCGTCAATACAAGTCCCACTAGTAAATGATCACTCTTTTCCAATCTGACATATAAAAGATAGCTTTTTCATATACGAGTTAGGTTATTTTGCCAACTGCTGAGTTATTGTGGCAAAACCCTAATAAATGATAAAATTTACTTTTTAATGTTCTATTGGTATAAATAGGAAATATTATCTCGCAAAAAGCAGAAGTTGTTGTACAAATGAATAAAACCAAATTCGTTTTCCTTTGCATTGAAGCCAAGAAAGCAGTTACCTGTGAAGATATTGAATCTACTTTGAAAACACCTCGTATGTTTTTGAAAGACCTGAAATCTGTGGCTTCCAGTGTTATAAAATTGAAATTTCTGCTTAGTAATCATTGCCGTATGAAAATGTTTTAGTAAGATCTTCATATATCAGCGATCTATTCCTTTACAATAGCAACAATGAAAAGGTTTACTTTAATCATTTTTTAGAGACCCTTAACAATTTAGACACAAAAACATACGATAAATTTCAAGACGACATACTGAATATGATGTAAAGTTGAATAAATACCAAGCAAGAGAAATGAATAAAATCGTACAAAGGCATTATATAAAGCATACTATTAAGAATATAAAAATGCTGTCAAAGATTTAAAGGAAATAATTAATAAAATAAAAGAACGTAAATAATATTTTTTTCTATCAATTCAATAATTGCCGACGGGAATATTTTTTACACAGGTTTGTATGGCCATTTACATTTATTATCCCAATTCTGGTTAAATGAAAAATGAATAATTGCCGACGGGAATATTTTACGACAAAAGTTTGCAGTTCATCGTTTGAAATTTGTTCAACTCGCTGAACCACAAGCAGCAAACAGCAATCGAATCGAAATATTTTAATCCCACTAAGAAAATCGTAAACCATCAACCACTGACCATGAACCGTCGTAGATTCAATCACAAACTAATGTTTGTTGCCGGTTCTTACCGAATACGAAAATACGAAGGTAAATTTTTTGAGACCCGAAGGCGTTCTTGCGGCTGAGTTCCAAATAGTCCAACCATCAACAGCATCGCTACGGATATAATTGAAATATTTTATTACTTAATTCTTCCCTGAGCGGTCCGAAGCCACAAAGTGGAGCGTGGCGTCTTCGGGACGCGAAATAAAGTAACGAAATAACTAAATAAATCAATTTGCTTTTATAACAAAATAATTCAATAACTCTGCAGTAAAGCGTTATTGAAGTATTTTAATATCAAAATATTATAAGAAAATGCTTCAAAGCTGCAATAACGCCGTAATATAGTAATATATAGTAATATTAAAATGCTTGAATATCTTAAAAAATCAATTTCTCGCATAAGAGAATCTCGCTCGCACCTATTGGCAAGATAGGCTTTGAAAATTTTTAATTTCAGCAAATATCGACGATCGACAATGTGTAGACAAGAAGAGCAAGAAATTGAATATGACATGTAAAACCTAAAACATTTCCTCAAGATTTTAGGTAACATTTCAATAAATTTTATTTATATTTAATTGGGAACATTTGCATTTTTTAAGGAGTGAGTCCGTGAAATGAAATAGAAATTTTCTCTTTTTGGTTTGTTAAGAAAAAGGTAGTTTGGGAGTTGTCGCAGCCAAATATGGGGTCTCTTCTTGGGCCGAAGGAGACCATAGGTAGGGTAGGGTGCAGAATGGTTCACGGGCTATGGTCTGACCGCTCAGCATTTTAAAGCACGTGTATTTCCTTTAGTTGTACCCGTCCGTGCCCATGGGAGAAACTTTTGAAACCGCTCACATCTGAGTAATGACACGTGTGTCCCTCCCGTACATTCTCCAGTTCTTTTAAAGCGGCATATAAGTGTGGCTCTAAAATGTGTAAAGTCCCAACTTCGACATTCAGACAGTTAGTGAGTATTCACAGACATACCGGCGTATGCCTTTGAAAAAGTTTTTCGGAAGAGATGTCAACAAATTTTCGTTACGCTTTAAATTACAATTTTCGTTTAAAATGCGGTTTGTTAAAATTCGCGCTGAGATTTTCTTGCTTATAATTCGAAGAAGTGCAGATTACTAACAAAATTTTTTTTTTAATGTTACATAGGGACTACGAACTTACATTACTATTAGGACGGAATCGTTTGTGGGCAAATACAAATTGAATGTGGAAAGGTTTCCAATGGCACACATCACCAGTTTCCTACTTAAACAGATTGAAGAACAAGCTCATCTTTACCTTTAACTCTTTGTTGGATTTCATAAGCAATTCAAAGTTAATTTCAAAACCGAATTCGATTCATTTATTACTTACGACCTACCACAACTAAAAAGCTTATCACTTTTTTAAAATAACCGCGACTACCCAAGGCTAAGTTACATTGCATTAAGTGATAAAATTAAGTAATAAAAATTTACTTAGTTGTTTCTTTACATAGAATCGCTTTTATTGTTAGTTCAGTTCTCAAAATATTGTTTTCTCATTAAGCGAGTCAGTGCCATTGTAGTTACGAACGAATGTGAAACAGTCGTTGTTATAAACAAATCTACATAGTTACCATTTTAAGCGAAGCATTTGGAATTTCTTTAGATAAAAACACAAAACACAAATTATTGTGAAATAAATGTACCAAGTAAGCTTAGGAAAGGCATCCGTGTGTAAATGAAAGGTGATATATCGAGTACATTTCCGCATACGTGACCACAAAATGGCGACATAGTGAAATGATTACCGACTTACTACCGTTTATATCAACGTGCAACAGAGATGAGTATTCTGAGATAATTTATTGCGGTGCACTCAGGCATGTATAGACAGTGATGGCTGAGTAGCCATCTTTTAAAATATTTTTTGTTTTTAACGGTACAAGTTTATTGTTGAGGAAAGGAGAAACAAATAGACGAGTAATTAACGTGGGCATGCACGCAGTAAAAAGGAAAGAGCGAGCACTCTGTCAATGAGCATAATAAGAAAAAATAGACTGTGTAAGTGAATGAAGAGCGACTTATTGCTACACAACACTAAACATACACCGTACAAACATAGGAGAGCGAGGCACATCTCATCATCGTTATATCGTAGACTAGTTATTATACAAGAATCACCAGAATCACTTTTGCGCCAGAATCACTTTTTTAGTCGACTTATTTTGATGAAATTTGGTGCAAAAGTGTTTTGTGCAAAGATCGGAGACTTTTCCCATCTATTCCTATATTATGCCTAATTTTGAAAAGAAAAACAATTTTCTTTGTAATTATAGAAAATTTCTTCATATATTTTCATGGAATATTTTCACTGAAATTATTAAAGCGTTTGGCAAACACAAATGTGGATTTCTTCAATACTTAAAAACACTGAAATCTATACGCTTTTGATATGTTTGCTACAAGTTCGATACTATGTAACAGTTTAATATCATTCCTGGTCATACAAACAGCGGTAATGAGAGAACAAGAAACTACATTGTTGTTAGTTAGCAGCTCTATTACTGTTGTTAACAACAGAAATGTCTAAAGTTTGTGGTGTGCAAGTAGAAGATGGGCTTGTGCTTTTTGCTGCTTGATTAAGCGCAGCTATACCAACATTTTTTTTCCTTTTTTTCTCTTCTATATATATATTATACTGTAATGTGATCGCATATCGTTATATGCATCCACTTTGAAATGTGACTGAATTATGCAAATTCAGCATAATTCTTTTAGCAAAAAGATAAACGGAAATTATGTCACACTTCAATTGGCTGAGTATTGCATTATGAAATGCAATACGACGGTAGGCGCCCCAAGTAAAACCATTATCATTTTGCTTACGCTAGCATTAAGATACCTGTAAGATTTAGTGTAAATAGTTCTACAAAAATTAATAAATTCAATTGTAATTAACAATTCAAACTCGCGTATTAATTCGCTATAAGAATAAAAGGCGTTCCATCCGCCTAAAACCAATTAAATAGAGAGACTGCTTCATGCCGAAATTAATTGGCATTTTTAAGAGGCAGATAGACACGGCGGACTGAAGCCGAGCAGTCAGCAAACTAAATATTACGTGTCGATCATAACTTCTTTACAATATATATATATATATATACATAATTCAATAATAAAATATGAAATAATTCAGTAACTACATATGTAGTTATGTAGTTATTGAATATATATATATATATATATAATTTAATAATAAAATATGGAATAATTCAGTAACTTAATTATGAAGTTATACATAAAGTAATTCAGCAACCCAGTAACTCGATAATGAAGCTATGCAGTTATTGAATATATATGTATGGAATCGACAAGAAATGGACACAATAGAATAAATGTATGTATTAATGGATCAACAAATTGAGGAATCATCATACAGATTGACATGACAGGACGTAATTAATAGATCAAGTCTGAAAATTGAAAATGGCAGCTGCACTCTTCTATCGCACACAAATTCATATAAGGCCCTCTCATTCGCGCTTACAGCAGAGATAGCAAATCGACAATGGGCGGAGATAGTAGTAGTCTTTGCCATATTTTCTTCCATAAGAAATGCATGGCGTGTCTGTGTCAGCTGGCAGTGGTGGTGCATTGAATAAGGAACTGCCACATGGATCGTCACGATAATTTATTTAATACGAACAGCTGGTAATAGATAGCGTTTGTGTGTTTCATTGTTGTAAGTGATTCCCCGTTGCATCGTATCGCCATTAGCATCGGCACCGGCACAGGGAATGGACAAGGACAAGCAAAAAAAACAAAGGTGAGGTATTTTTATTATTATTTGATTTTTATTTATGTTTTTCTTTGTCTATAGATTAATTGAAAGAAAACGGGCTGAAACTGAAAGACGCCGTGACATATGGGTTGCGCGACATACACAGTAAATAATCATCATATACGTATTGTGTTTTATTTCATTTCGTTTCTTTTTCTTTATAGTATGACAGAAGAAAATTTTATAATTTATTTCGCTGACGACCCAACGCCTCGGCGCCTTCCCGGGCATTGTGAATGCAAAAAATGCATACCACCTCCATCCCGAAGAAATAAGTAAGGTAGAATAATAATCATCGATGAATTTTTTCTTGAAATCAAACACAAAAAGTCTTTCAAGCCAATGTCCGGTAAAACTTTTGCATTGATTTCAGGCAAAAAAACTTGGTGACAGCAATACGTTCTGTTGTTATTATTGTTGCTGTTTTATTTTACTTATACATATTTCCTCAATTTTTTTTGACAATTCAGTGATGCGTGTGTTAATAAATAAATATTAACTCTTGTTTGTGCATTTATGTCTGTTTGTTTTAGCTTTATGAGGTAGGGGACATTAAGTTTTACCTAAACTTTTTAGTTTAACGATTGGTCGCTCAATGTTCCAATTTTTACATGCGGCCGTAGTTCTCTATTCTATTCATTGTGTAGTTCTCTATTTTATTTATGCGATTTAGTTTCTTCATATATTATTTGGCTTTTGCTAACGATCGCTGTGTACGTGCGCGCATTTGCATTGCTATATGATATGCATTTAATTTAGTTTGCCTAAACGAAGCGACACACACACACATTTTGTATTCTTACAGAGAGGTAACAACAATGCGCATTCTCTCTCTTTATTTTGTATTGAGTGGCTCACATGCTCATCTATCGCTCAGATTTTAGTCACGACGGAAAAACATGATGTCCCTCGGCACATAAGACTAGGGACACCAACTTTTTCCATCGCCAACTTGTTATAAATGATTTGTATTGTAGTGTTCCATGTTGTTGTGTAGCGAAGTGTTGTCAATGCTTTTTATAAGATTCTATTAATTTTTTATGTTCTCTTACCGCTGACTATTATCCATTCGTTCTCTATACTAAATACTGTTTGTTCGTTTTCCATATAGTTATAAAATTAAGCATTCGGCAGCCTTTCCCATTGGCTGGGGCAGCTCAGCGGCCCAGGGAAGGAAAACACAGGACATTTATAATTTTGCAGGGCCTCGCTATTTTCTTTATTTGTAATTCATTCATTTTTCACTTTTATTTGATATTTTCGTAAACTTAAGGAAAAGAAACAGTTTGTATTTAGTTAGGGTATTTGTTCAGAATAGTCAAGAAATCTTATTCTCCTCTTCGTTATGACCGTTGTGTTTGACAACCCGCACTCGACTCTTCGAGGTCTTAAATTCGACTCCTCGGAGTCTGAAACTCGACCACTTGGCTCGAGAGCCTAACTTCGACTGCCTGGCTCGAGAGCCGAATCACGACTGACTACACCAATTTTCCCTACTCTACTCTTAACCTATACTTGAACTATTCTTATTCTATTCCTATTCTATTCCTATTTTATTTTAATCTATTGTTAACGTACGTTATTTCTTATTGTACCTTAACTTAGCACTGTCCTCCCCTCTCCAGAGACGGAGAATCCGTGAGCCCAAAACGAGGGACGACTTTGAGTCCTCACAACTTGTAAGATTCTCCATGTAGTTATAAAATTAATATTAGGTTCCTAACAAACAGTACTGAAAGATTGTTTTTCATAAGTGAACAGAACTGATTTTATCATAAAAAACGTGACGATAATGGTTCTTGTGTTGTACATATGTTAAATTAGCTTAACAAATTTTTGAAAGAAAGCAAATTAAAAAATTACCAATGTTTGCTGTAGAAAGAAAGCTTAGAAATGAAATGGCCAATGTTTGCTGCACATGTTATTTGATTAGAAAGAGTATGGGAAAATTTCTGTAAGTGTTTTCATATGTTACTTTAAATAAGTAAAATGTCTTTGAATTTATTAAATTTAATTGAAAATAAAGTATTGCATACTTTTTGGTCAACAAAACATGATATGATATTTCAACTATCCTATAACAAATTGAAATGTTGAGCAAATTATTCAAAATAATTTAATTTTATTCAGATAGAAAGTTTATCGTTTAATAAATTTTAGAGATGACTATGACTTTCAGAAAAGACATGTAAAAGTTTTTTTAAGAAAATATCCATGCTGTAAACATGAGCTATATATAAAACCAAAAATCATAAATGTTATATAATGAATTTGATTGTTTTTAGCAAGTATTTATTTGTCTGTCAAATATTGAAAAAATATTACTCATTATTAAATGGGCTGATAAAAGTATAAAATATATACGAAAAAATTGTAAATGTAGATTCTCTTTTTAGACTTAAGTTGAAACAATATCGATCTGAAATTATAGCTATTGAGAATTCATTTATTAGAAGTGAACGTGAGAGAATTTTAGTTCTAATTGCTGAACTATTGCTGAAATTGAACGTAGAATTAAAGTTCTATTAAATAAATTGTAAACGATTCTTCATATTCATATATAATTTTGTTTTTCTATTTTTTTCTATACAATAATTTACATTTTTCATATATGATTTTGCTTTTCAATTGCAAATAATTGCTTTCCTATAGTTTATATAAATTCTTCATATACAATTTAGTTTGTCAATCTTTTGCATATGATCTTGTTTTTAATTTTTTTCATCCTATTAACAAAATGCCAATAGTTGCTTTCATGTAGTTGTTTTAGATGCTTAATATACAACTTAGCTTTTCAATTTCTTGCATACAAATTCTCACTTCGACTTCTTGTCAACAAAATGTAAATAGTTGCTGTCATATAGTGTTTTAGATTCTTCATATACGATATTTTTATTTTTTTATTTTTGCTATCCAATTTCAACTGAACTCAATTACGATCTTTTTTTTTTTTTAGAAAAGTAACAGTGCATGGGTGAGTATATATGAATACTCGATGTGCATACAATCGTTACGCTGATGCCTATGAAATGTGGATACAATTATTTTGTAATTTAAATTCGCTCAGAAGAAGAGCACAACATTTACCTTTTTTTATAGATGCAGCTATTATGTGAAGATTTGATTAACGACAACTTGAACAAAAGCGTAATGATAATAAATGAATGCTAAAGTTTATTTTGACACTAATAAAGCATTTTCTTGTGAGGATTTGTAATAAGGAGAACCACAAAGATTAACGAAGAAAAGTACAACCAATTGACTGGGATATTAAACTGGCTGAGATTTTTAAATTATCGAAAGTAGTAGCATGAAACGAAACGATTTATGTTTAATAACCAATGTTGGTTTGATTAGTGGCGATCATGCGGTTATAAATATGAAGTGCAAGTATATTTTTGGTTATAGTATTAGAAGCAGAAGTAGGCAAATTAGAAGAGGATAAAAAAGTACAAGATTTAGATGTAGATGACGATTCTTCTTCTTCTTCTTCTTGTTCTTCTTCCTCTAATGATGATTCTGACGATTCTTCCAACAGCGGTGATAGTGACTGCGAAGGCGAAGGGGTCGTGAATGAGGACACATGAGGATACACCTACAGCAGCTACAATAGCGCCAACAACAGCAAGTGATGATACAGCTGCAGCGAAAGAGGAGGTAGCGGAAGAGGAGGCCACTGTCACATTAAAACGTAAACGCAACAACAACAACAACAATGGGTATGAGGAAGAGGAAGACGTCGCTACTATGATAGTAAAACGTAAACGCAGCAGCAGCAGTAACGGGGAAGAATTTTCTACTGCGGTAGTAAAACATAAGGGGTCGATCGACGATGATTATTTTGAAGTTTACGACGAAGGGGGGCTATTTGCAAATGAAATTGGGTGCCTATTGGAAAAATGTAAAAATAATTGCGTGGAAATATTCTCCGGTCTGATGAGGCGTTTCAATCGAAAACTTGATACATATGAATTTGCTAGAGAACTGGGTATAAATTTCATCGATAATGTAAACTATAAATTTTTCTTCTCTTCTCATCTGGTCAATCGATTTCTTCTGGATGAAACTTTTTTCAAAATGATTGGTTACAAGGGTAAATATTGTTCGAGGAAAAGAAACATTGCACGTTTGCTACTGAGGAAAGATATTGAGCACAAGGAGACGCAAGACGTTATTATTACGTGTTAACTATTAGTGAATTCGATCGATTACTTTCATCATCGAGATTTCCCCGTTCGGACAAGCTTTCTTCTTCCTCTATCGCGACCATGAGATATTCTTTAATGAGAATGAGAGTAAAATGTACAAACATCAATTAAATCTACTTGAGGAAATGTTGAAGAAAAATTTCAGCCGAAACCCGTGAACCTGTTATCATTAAACAGAGCGACGAGGTTAATAATCCTACTGTCACTTTAAAAGTTTTAAAGAAGGATAATAAAACTTTTCAAAAGACAATATATGAAAAGCTTGGGAAAAATAATTATGAATAATTGGCAATAATAACTAGCGTCGTTTCAAGTGGTTGTAGTGGCGGTAGTAGCGGTAGGAGTGACGGTAACAATGGAAGTAACAATGGTGGTGGTGTCTGTTGCATTGCATTGTATAATATTGGAAACAAGAAATGGTATATTAGTCGTCGTCAGGAAAGTCATTTAAAAAGGACAAGTAATGTAATATTAAAGATAAGAAGAAGAAGAAGAAATATTCCGACTCGCTCGTTCGTTTTTTGAAAAAATGGGCAAACCTACGAAAATCTTTAAATTTATTTAGAAAACTTAAGAGTTGTTGTTCGAAAATTACCGAACTACTGGGGACATAATAGATTTAAGTTATATAGAAAACGAACAATTTGAAGATGGTGTATGTTATTGAGAAATATTGTAATTCTATTATCGAATAAATGAACAACAATGATGGATATGATGGTTAGTATGAAAAGCGTTGTACTTGTTTATTATTTTGTTAGAATTAGTTTGCATTGCATACGACACATAAAGAAATTTTAAGACTACTTGAAGCAGACTAAAGCCAAGCTAAAAACAAGTTGTCACAATCACAATCACAATCGGAGTGGAGTAAAGATTGGCCAATGCGAATGGATATTGCATTAGAAAAGGCAGACGAATTGTATGAAGCAGTGTAGAACTTAAAAAAAAAATAGCAATAGTTAATTATAAATAAATAAATAAATAAATAAATAAATAAATATATAACTAAATGCATATTGTGTGTGTTTTTATTTTTTATTAAATTGTAAATATTTAAAAACAGCTTCATATTTTTTTATTAATTCTTGGTGTTCCCTTAAGAAGATGGGACGCTCGAAACGTACAGTGTGATGGATATTCCATTGCATTTTATACAAACGTGTCAAGTGCTTTGACTTGATAAAAATTGGACGAGAACACCAATACAATTGAATCGTTTGCGGTGTATGAATAAAGATCAAATCACACCATATAAAAAGTACATGTTACCCGCCGAAAGTATAGGCGATTTTAATGACGCAATAAATTCAATGCTATGGTCCGCTGAGTATTTATTAGAATTGAAAGAGAATAGCAATGGGTTATCGATAAATTGCAGCGAGGAGAACAAGATAGTCTCAATTAGTGATAAAGAGAAATTTTTTTCTACAGATGTTATATAAGGAAGCAAAACGCTTCAATATATGACAAAATAAATAGCTTAATACTAAATAAATATGCCGTAGCATTCCCTATACATGCCAGCAATACGTTTTGGTTTTGGGTTCTTAGGTTTGAGAAGGTTAATATAGAAATAATTGGTTCACATGCTTAACGATTCTGCGGGTTATAAAATCATTCGATTTAGTACCTAAGCCAGCACTAGCAACACGATCATACGAGTTGGCACTTAAGGTAGTATTAACGATAAAACATACGTAAGGGTAGCATTATAATACTTATACAAAAAAAGCTGAGCAACAAACATGTTTGATCAGACCTCAGTTAGCATACGTAATAATAGATAGCATAAGAATATCGTTACAACACACGTGCAAGTGAGTATTGAGGTTGTAACGCAAGTGTAGTCAAAACATCGATATAACGGAACAGTGATGGTGATCGCGACTACAAAAGAGCGCGACGCAGCACTTTCAGTCGTGTTGCAGCAGCCAGAGGTAAGTGAACACGGATTACATAACTAATTGACGCTACTGCTAGTTTTGGATTTGACTTTACGGATAGGGAATGGCAGGTTTAGCTTAGCCGTCATCCCTGAGTGACTAATTGACACTTCCTCCTGCAACGTGGAACGATTAGGGACGGATCAGTTACCCTACAGGCCAAGGCTGGCTGCTATAACACCCGCGGCGTATTCCTTTTGTTTTCAGAGAATCGCGCGATACGGAAGACGTGAGAAAAAAAAATATATATAATAACGATTTCGAAAAAAACATTAAACGAGAGTCGGGTCACCACGTTGGTTCCTCCACTCCCCGTAAAAAAAAATCGCTTGTCAATAAAAAAAAAAAAAATTGAATATTAATCACAAATCCGGAAGTCCAAGCTTTTATTACAAATTTCTTGGAAGGAGTCCTGGGGGAGCCCTGAGCCTACCCTGCGCCAGAACACTCGTTACAGTTAATTTAATTTTAAGTGAATTTCAACGCTACGACGAATAAGCAAAAAATATTTTATGGCGATATAAATTTGGACAGATAACAATACCACTATTATTTGTAACATTAATTATAATTTTATTTATTAATATTTTTATCGTTATTATGATATCTGTTTTAAATATAATAACAAGTGCATATTTTGTATTTTACACTTCTTACGATGAAAATTTTTTAATAATTGAATCTAAATATTCATAAATGTCTTTGTTTGACAATTTATTTGGAAGTTGTTTCGATTCTAGGATATTTTCTCTTGCATGCCAAGAAAATAAATGGGAATGTGTCGATTGGAGAAATTCACCATAATTGATTCCGGAACGTAGACCGATATATTGATGTACCATTTTTATATTCTCACCAAAGCGTTTTTTCAAATGTTTTTCTGCCGTTGTTAAGCTGCAATTTTTTCTACGTATTAAAGCCCACGAATTCTCAGTTACTTGATATAAGCGTAAAACCAGTTGATGATTACCATAAACAGTGCTCTGTTGATCGTACTCGTTGAAGAATTTTCTATATGGTAATATGGAATTTCTATGAGTAGTTGGGTCTTCAGACTTAGAACTCTCATGATTTATTAATTTAGTTTCCTTGTAGTAGTCGATAAAATTTTTATATTTAATTCTCAAATCGTTCATGCGCTCTTTACGAAGTTTATTTAATTTATTGGACGACGATGAGGCAACAGCCGATGATTCATAGTTGAATCTTGCAAGTATTTCTAAACCTCGTGTATAATATCTATTAATATTTCTAAAGTATTTATTCATTCGCGTTGATAGCGAATTAAATATGTACATAATTTCCTCGGCAGTCACAGTTAATAGATTTTTCTGTTGCGGATTAAAGTATACCTCTTGTCCTTCGTATTCGTCGGTGTCGCCATCCTCGCTGTCCTCATCTCCCCCGTCGCCATCGCCACTATCGCCATCGCGTTGTTGTTGTTTTTTCCGAATTAACGCGGCTGGTTCAAAGTTACTTAATATGCCCATTATGGACTTGATACCGACACTATAACGACCGTCGTATCCGAAATATATTAAAAGTTCCTCGGTAATTTCAATAGGCGTATTTGGCTCCTTCGAACAGGCAAAACAAATGTCCCAGTATATTTTATTTAATTTGTCAGTGTTTGGTGACATTCCCAGTGATTCGAAAAATTCTTCCATGTTTGTCCGCTTGAGTTATATGGCTGCTTAGTTCAAGAACACGACTGAATGCCGCGATGACTTGTTGAGTGTCGATGACTAGAAATGAATACATGTATGTCTCACGACTGCTGCTATATGGAAATGTATTAACGATAAGAACAACGAGTGAGTTATTGAATGATTTCGAGAGCGTTTTTTACAAGTACATGGTATTTACTTCCAGCTGAGATTTCAAAGCGAAAAAGTTTTGTTATATTCAAAGGTAGCTTGAATGTATTGTTTATAATATCTTTCGGCACTTTCGTAATGCTTTTCACATGTTCTCCCTTATCGTTACTAGTGCTACATTCGTTTGTGTGTTTGTTCAAAAGAAACAAATATGTGATTTCGTTGAATGTTTTTGTCATGCATTTATATTTTTCTGTTTCCATACAATCAACTGTTGGCTTTTTGACAAGCTCGTTCATACATATTAGTGAAACCCATTTTCCAATTGGGGCCTTAAGACATACACAGTCAATATTTCAGCAAAATTGATGGGGTTTTCATTGTTTTCGTTTCGACACGACTGCCTACCTTTTTATTACAATATGGGAAGACAGTGACTTTATCTTTATATAACACACCCTTGCCGTCGTCTTTTAACGCTTTGTTTAAAACTCCCATATACATTCATATTGCATATGGTTGTTGTGCTATTTGCGAAATGTCTGCTTTGATTTGGTAATAAAAATGAATACCTGTCGACGTTAAAAGACCAATTTCTTTCACGTCAAATATAAAGCCTTCTATAACAATAGTGTACACATTAAAGAAACTAAAGCATTCGTTTTTATATTCGCATATGCACTCTGCCTTTTCTGGCATAAATGTCTCAGTTGTTGTTGCTGTCGATCGTAAATGAAGAATTTGGTAGTTAAAGGTGTGGACGCCCGGGTAATATGGTACCAACTCTCTGAATAATGTAGGATGTGTATGTTGAAATTGTAATCGTCTTGCTGCGAACCAATATCGAGTTAAAGTAAGAAAACCCTTGTATATATATATCGATGAATATGAAACATACAACATATACAAACCCCAACAGTAATTTGTTGCGTCCGATTTGTAACAACAAATTTTTGACTGTTGCCCTTTAAGCCCAATGAGCCAATCTTTTCTTTTGACCGATATTCCTCTAATGTAATCTAACGTAAAGAAACCATAGCTTGCCTGTGGTTTAAATTCTTTGCTTGTTGTTAGAGAGCCGCTGCGTCTGAACCATGACCATAATGTGATTTTATCGTTGGATGTTCAGTAACTTTTAATATATAATTTATTGTATCTATCGCTTGCCAGTTTTCATAAAATTTGTCAATCATTGTATGCAGAAGTTGGATTTACCCATACCCTATATAACGATGCGTTATGTATGTATTTATGTATATATATGTATGAATTTACCAGGTAAAGTGTGGTGAGTGACAAACGATCCATCCTGATAGAAACCTTCGCCCTCTAAAAGAGAATCTGCTTTTATAAAATTTCGAACGTCCTTGGCTTGGCCAGTTTTTGTTAAAATCTTTCATATACAAATGTGCTCCAATGTGCTCAATACTAATCATAATAGCATTTATGCCATCTCTGCTCCAACCGATGCTTTTAATACATGTCGGCTCGGTATGTTCAGAATAAAATGTTTTTACGTATGATGTTAGATGTTGGTTATGTTTTTTAAATAAATGTAAATGCATGTACGTGGCGCTGACAAGTAATAATGGATAAGTTATTGAAAATGAATACCAATTTTTGCCCCATGGAAATTCTTTATCGATAACTTCTTCCTATACAAATGATGTTATTTTTTCAATGCTAAATAAAATCATTTTCCATATTTCTTTATCTTTATAATATTTATCTTTTAGCGACAGGGTGCGTTCGAGCAGAAGAGTTAATATGTTACTCATATGGTGGAAGAGTTCTGCGTGTACATCCCATGTTTCTTGTGCTATATACACTGCCACATTTAAACGTTCGGAGCCCAACAGGGTATTGTCATATTTAAAGACGCCTTTGAAATATTCCACTTGTGTGTCTGGCATTCCCTTGGCCACATTGATAGTATAATCTTTTATCAGACTACTATATCGATAGATACTATGTTTCCATTCCATCAATCTTTGTTGAAATCGCCATAATAAGTAAATTGCAACACACATTATAATTATTATAGCTACAAATATGATTCCGGTAATCCGATAGCATCCACCAACTGAATATAATAAATTCTTGAATTTATTCTGTTGTGCAAACATTTCGCTTATTATACATACATAGAATTCATTATTAATTAATTAGGTCATCGATTGAATTTCCAAAAATACTTTCATATGATGGCGGAGGAGTGGTGGCTGCTGCATTGTTGCTGGTAACGCTTTTATTAGAAATTTAGAATTTAATGCCAGTGCATGAGGCAAATATTCAAAGTCGAAAGCAACAATTGTATTATTTGGTATGGATGGATGTTGGCTTTATTATTTTGCCGTCACTCGGCTCATGTTGCTATTGTGCTCGAATTGTGCTATTGATTGCTGCTGTTGCTGCTGTTGTTATTTTATAATTTGCAATATTGAACTTGTTATTAAGTACATTTGTATCCATTGTCCAATAAATAGTGGATGTGTGTGATACGTTATAGTAGAATATGTATTTGTATTTTATTCCATAAAAATTGAATTGACTCAAACAGGAGCGTATTGTTTTTATTTGCCCGTTATTATCATCTCTCTCTCTTGCCATCATCACTCTGTTGCTAGGAGTCAAATAAGGTATACTCGTTTTATATTATTATTATTTTTATTATTATTATATAAATTTAGCCAGAGAATAAATTCTAAGACTAAAGTCTTAAAGCACTAGCATCTAAGGCTTTCGGCTTTATTTTTTTTTATATTAATATTATTATTATTATTATTATTATTAAAAATTCTACCGCACTTGAGATTTGAACTCACGACCATTGCATTGCTAGTCGAGAGTCTTGCCTACTCGGCCACTCAGGCGGGTACTTGTTATACAAACGTCAATCACGATTAAAATCACAATTAGTTAATAAAAAGGGCTTCATTTTTTTAAAATAATTTATGTCACAGTTGTAGTCGCCTTCGTTAAAGCTTCCATAAAACGGAGTGCCACATATGACAAAAGTAAAATTAACTGCCGGATATAAAGACGGGAAAATTACTGAAATAATCATGACTTGTTCCGATGTCGAAATTTTTGAACTTTTCCCGATTGAAATCGTTAAAGACACGCTGTCTAGTTGAACCAGGATGGCTTTGTTGACAATAACATTGTGGAGTAAATAACATAACACATGTAAATTTTAAAATTGAGAAAACATGCTTTAAACAGTTGCTTTTAATTGCTTTTAAATAAAAAACTTCTCATCTATTTGTGGATATTGAAAAGTGAAAGGTATAAATATTTACGATTCAAGTAAACATAATATAAGCATAAGTATGTTTAATCCACCGGCAATTGTAAATTACTTTGCTGCTGATCGATAGGCGTTCGAGAGGCATAAATTATTATAATTATTTTTTAAAATATGAACCAGAAATAAGGTCGCATGCATATGCAGAAATTATGTTCAATAATGATATTGATAATCGATGGATATCGAAAAATCGTAGAGTAAACGGGAATTTTGCAATCAATGTAAATGCCAGATGAGCTATCCCTGCGGAAATATATGCCAACAAACCGTTATGTCGAGAACATTCAAGTCGGGCAATAGTGATGCTAATGCATGTTAGATGCCTTGTTGTAATTTATACGACAATTCCAAAGAAGAAGACGGCGTAGCAATTAGAGCGACCGCCTTACACGCGCTTTAGCGAGAAATAAGGTGCGAATACGACCAATTAACGATCGATATACCGACCTTGAAAAAACCAAGTGTAAAAAGTCAATAGGGCACTTATGTCGTCATACATCCTTTCCGAAACTTTGTACAAGGCCGTTCAATATAGTATTTGTTGGGCACAGACTGGACTTGGTGTTCATGATGAACAACAGCTCAAATTGCCATCAATTAAAAATGAAATTAAAATATATATAAAAATTGGGTAAATAATACAAATAATGATGCATTTTTTATTAATCCAGATGTAGCGTTGAGTGTTTTAGGCATAACAATTGGCCATCGGCATTTAGTATTTACAACGGATTATGGTTGGCTTGGCAGATTAATTGAGCCGCTGTCAATCCATAAAACATTAGAGCCCGATCCGCCTAAAAATGACGGTGTCACGATTATCGACTATAATGAATTGAATGAAAATCATTTAGAGCAATTTCAATATGACCCATACACTGGCCGAGCGGTGAGTATTTAAACAAAAATTCAGTCAGTAGATTTTCGTCGTCGTCGTCGTCATCTGGAAAGCAGCCCGTCACGTCAGATGAAGTGAAGCAGACATTTATCGATTATTTTGCAAATATTTCACGAGAAGTTTTTTTTTATAGATATGGCTATAAATATAACTGCAGATGTATTGACCAACATGCTAATGAAATTGAATCGGAAAAATGTTGGTCTTGACATTATAGCCGCATTTGATCTTTTCCTAATGTTTTCCGATATTTTCCAAATGAAGCATGTGATCATTGTTTTTCATTTTTCATATATGATTTAGGGGGTTTCCCGCCAATTTTTGATCATCGTCTAACGATCACATTTTATTACTATTTTTATTTTTTCACATATGATTTAGCTTTTTTCTCCATAATGATCATTGACGATGTCATAATTTTCAGTCCCGTTAGTTAATGATCATCTACTTGCATATTAATCACGATTTTTTGTACTCTCGTCAATTTTTAATCACTATTAGATAACTTGTTGTAATATTAACCTAATACACAAAACACAGTGAGTTGGCAGAATTATGTTAAACACCATGCAATTGAATTAATTTGCAGCACACCTTTGCTTGTTGTTATTGTCAACATTTTTATTGCCTTGTCGATCGATTACGCATCATGTTTTTTTGACATGATTCAGCTTTTAGCTTTTTGTGCCGTCAATACAAGTCCCGCTAAAAAATGATCACTCGTTTTCAATCTGTCATATACAAGTTAGCTTTTACATACACGAGTTCGGTTTTTTCCCGCTAATAAATGCTCGCGATTGAATGATCGTCGGCACGTGTTTCGGTTGTAAAAAGTCGTGACGATGAGAAATTAAAAGTGTATTGATGATAACGATGAGTGCATGAGTGAGAATTGAACTTAGTATGTATGAATGAATGACACTGCTGCTCGGTAAATATAAATGTTTAGTTTAAATATATATATTTTATTTTATTTGTATTTGCGTAGCTTAACTATTTACATTTATGCAAATTGCATTCGATTTAATTCAAATATCATTCAATATCTTATTCTTGCTTTGCACATTCATGTTTGGTTGAATGTGCATTCATGTACGTAGCATTGTTCGTGCACTTGCATTTGCACATTCATGTTTCTGTGTTGGTCTGTTTAGCATAACTGACCGTTGACAACAATATCGCAAGTTACGTAATCCAGACCTTGAAGTGCGTCGTCGTTGTTTACATTAATTTGCTTAGGTTGCATTTTTGTGGCACACTTCAAGTCGTTCATATTTCTGAAGTAAACAAACGCAAAAATACAAGTGCATCATTTTATATATTCATTTAGTGCTCTATAATCCTAAGTTAGTTTATATTTTCGTATTTTTATTATTATTTAAGAAGCAAACAAAAGGGTGGGTACGACCAGATGCACCATTTGACGGACTCCTACTAACTAAATTAGGTGATATGCAAAACTGTCACAGCTTCAATAAACTGTGCACGACAGACCAAGTACACTGTACTCAACTATAAATATAATTATTTCGCAATTTAAGTTAATTAATTATCGTTATGGAAACTAAGGCAGAACAACATTTTAGTTTAATTTCCCGACTGGCAGGTCAGCGAGCGAGAAAACAATCCTGATGTTTATAGCCTGGAAGAGGTTAATTCGATGCGAGATAATGTTATTTTGGAGCAGGAATCGGTTGAGGAAGCACTGATAATGTTAAGGCTTGGGCATTATGAAGATATTGTCGAAAGCTTGATTAACGACAACTGCTGAGTTATTGTGGGAAAAATGATAAAATTTATTTTTTATTGTTGGGTATCTCGCAAAGAGCAGTAGTTATAATAAAAATGAATAAAAACAAATTCGTTTTCCTTTGTATTGAAGCAAACAAAGCAGTTTCTTCTGAGGATATTGAATCTACGTCTCGTATGTTTTTGAAAGACCAGAAATCTGTGGCTTCCAATGTTATAAAATTGAAATTTCTTCTTAGTAATCATTGCCCTATGAAATTGTGTCAGTACGATCTTCATATATCAGCGATCTGTTCCTTTACAATAGCAACAATGAAAAAGTTTACTTTAATCACTTTTCAGAGAACTTTAACAATTTAGACACAAAAATATATAATAAATTTCAAGACGACATACTGAATATATTTGGTAACGATGGTGTAAAGTTGAATAAATACTAAGCAAGAGAAATGAATAAAATCGCACAAAGGCATTATATACAGCATAATATGAAGAATATAAAAATTTAAAGGAAATAATTAATAAAATAAAAGAACATAAATAATATTTTTTTCTATCAATTCGATAATTGCCGACGGGAATATTTTTTACACAGGTTTGTATGGCCATTTACATTGATTATCCCAATTCTGGTTAAATGAAAAATGAATAATTGCCGACAATTAAAATATAAATAATATTTTTTATCATTTCAATAATTGCCGGCGGGAATGTTACACAGGTTTGTATGACAAAAGTTTGCAGTTCGTCGTTTGAAATTTGTTCAACTCGCTGAACCACAAGCAGCAAACACCAATCGAATCGAAAAATTTTAATCCCAATAAGAAAATCGTAAACCATCAACCACTGATCATGAACCCATCGTAGATTCAATCACAAACTAATGTTTGTTGCCGGTTCTTATCGAATACGAAAATACGAAGGCAAATTTTTTGAGAACCGAAGGCGTTCTTGTGGCTGAGAATCCCGCTGACTTAATTTATTAGTTCCAAAATAGTCCAACCATCAACAACATAGCTACGGATATAATTGAAATATTTTATTACTTAATTCTTCCCTGAGCGGTCCGAAGCCACAAAGTGGAGCGTGGCGTCTTCGGGACGCGAAATAAAGTAACGAAATAACTAAATAAATCAATTTACTTTTATAATAAAATAATTCAATAACTCTGCAGTAACGCGTTATTAAAGTATTTTAATATCAAAATATTATAAGAAAATGCTTCAAAGCTGCAATAACGCCGTAATATAGTAATATATAGTAATATTAAAATGCTTCAATATTTTAAAAATTCAATTTCTCGCATAAGAGAGTCTCGCTCGTACCTATTGGCAAGATAGGCTTTAAAAATTTTTTAAAGGTCACTATTCAGTGTTTTCTGTTGTGAGAGAAAAAAGAATAACAAAATTAATGTAAATATTATAAGTAACGTAACAAATTGTTTTACTTACGGCGATATCACGCCAATTAATTCGTCACTTGTATTATTTTTCGTAAATTGATTAAAATATCGCTTCTTGTTTGCGAATACTTGTCGATTGCATCTCCAATGGAAATATGCGTCTTAAAGGGGACGCTCTCTTTTAAGACTGCTGATACGCCCATAGCAACAACACGAATAATTTTGCAACCGCCTAATTCTAAGCTGAATGATTTCATCGGTTCGTTTAGTATAAATTGAGGATGTGAAGGAATTCTTAATCAGAAGCATGTCAACCGTCTTATTTAACTGTTGATTTAAGAAGTAGTGAGAATTGTGATTGTGTAAGTGAACAAATAATAAGTGCTAAATATGGGAGAAGAAGTGGCGGGGGAGTGGTGAATTGTCTTTTAAATTGGAAGCGCATTGGAAACACAGTAATATTTGTAGATTTTTTATATTTCTCCGGTGCAGAAGTGAGAATTTGGAAAATAAATCTGAAAAAGTAATTCGATTTTCGAAGAAATCGGACAAACTAGGAGATTGTATTTAGTGTTGGTTGGATGGTGAAATTGGCTCCAGCTGATAAGCGAATAGCTATATGCATAGAAACATGGATTTCTTGTCGAGGATAATATCATAATAATATCATAACCCTATAACGTGTGCCAATAAACACTCCATGAACGCGTCAATTTTGCCATGTGGCGAACTATCAAATAGATTTAAAGAAATTGATTCTGAAAAAATCAAGCTGAAGCAATCAACTAATATATTAATGCTTCATATGTCTGCGTCGAATCTGGGGGACTGATTGGGAATGTCAACATAATGTTCCGCGATGAGAAAGATAACATAAGGAATCTATATCAAATCAAAGTTTCCCGTTCAGATCATTTCCACTGTACATTACTTCAAGCGCAGCTGTATGCATATTGTTACTCTAAGGAAAGGGGCACTATGATTAATAAGATCATTATCTACAGACCCCTTTCAGGCGAAGAATTAATCATGGATAGCAATCAAATCGATTTTAAAAAAATTGAGGAAATCGCTTACCAATGAAATTAACGAAGTAAAAAAACTCTCTACGGGGGAATGTAATCTAATTTTAATTTCTATGCTAAGCGGTTTACATTATGCTTTTTCAATAGATCTAAATAAATGATAACAAAATAAGTTTTTCCTCTTTTTCTGTATCAGTTCTCATGTCTAGTGGTTTTGCTATATTCGCATCACACTTTTAACTTAATCGTAGGGACTTACATCATTGCTAAAAAACCTTCCATGGGAGCAATCATTTCAATTGATAGGAGACTTACGTGCATCTTTCATCGCCTTTAAGAGAAAGCGTCGCGCATATGCCACTAAACCGGAATATCCAGACTTGACAATTTTGCCGTCGAAGGATCCGTATATTCACAATATTTGCTTTCTTACGCCCCAATTGCTTGCTTTCTGCTAAGATAGAATCAGAGACAACCAAGCGACAAAATGTTTCAACGTTTTTTGTAAGGTACTGACTATTAATGTCTTAGGAACTTTAGGCATTTCTGCTATTAACAAAAGTGGTGGACCCGTAATTAACAACAATTTGAATTCTTGCTCTTTCATTCTCATTGTTTGCAAGACCAAGAATGGTATTAAACTGTTACACAGTATCGAACTTATACATAGCAAATGCATACAGATTTCAGTGTTTTTAAGTATTGAAGGAATCTACATTTGTGTTTGCCAAACGCTTTAATAATTTCAGTAAAAACATTCCATGAAAATGTATGAAGAAATTTTCTATAATTACAAAGAAAATTGTTTTTCTTTTCAAAATTAAGCATTATATGGGAATAGATAGAAAAAGCGTCCGTCCTTTGCACAAAACACGTGTTTGCACCAAATTTCATGAAAATAAGTCGACTGAGAAAATGATTCTACCACAAACTCTACTCTTGGCTAGTAACTAGTGTACGATATAACGATGGTCGCTCTCCTATGTATGTGCAATGTACGTTAACTTTTGTGTAGGGATGAGTCGCTCATCATTCACTTACACAGTCTATATTTTCTCATTATGCTCATGAGCAGAGTGCTTGGTCTTTCCTTTTTACTGTGTGCATGCCTACGTTAAATACTCGCCTATTCGTTTCTCCTTTCGTCAACAGTAAACTTGTGCCGTTAAAAACAAAAAGTACTTTAAAAGATGGCTGCGCAGCCATGACTGTCTATACATGCCTGAGTGCACCGCAATAAATTATCTCAGAATACTCATCTCTGTTGCACGTTGATATATACAGTAGTAAGAGGGTAATCATTTCACCATCTCGCCATTTTGTGGTCGCGTATGCGGAATTGTACTATCCCCTTTGGTTTACACACAAAAATTCGAAATGCTATCTTAACAACGGGTGCGAAAGAGACTCGCTTATCCGAAAAATACGCGTAAATCGATTTTTAGCTAAATTTTGTCGATCCGATCGTTGTGGCTGCTTCTATCCATTAACTGTTGTGATAACACAGTTGGTGATTCCTTACTGCTGATCCCTGAGAAATTTACAACACACGCACGCTATGCATTTTATATGGGGAAAAATATTGCTCAAAAAGGCTCAAAATCGATTTCCTATCTTTCCTATAAGAGCGAATGAGA
>KK499974.1:11526-28834 GCA_000688715.1 Glossina pallidipes
TCTGATAAAGATTAGCTTAACTTGTGCGTTGATTCTGCCACAATTAGTAAAAAATGATATATTCCTACTTCATCAGAACTAGGGTCTTCCTTTCAACAAGAGTCGAAGATATGAAATGCACCCAGAAGCACCTGAGGTAGATCCACCTTTTATTATACCAATTGCTCTGTAATCACTTTCTGAGTCGATCTTACCTTGTCTGTCCGTTTTGCTTCCTTGTGTTCAATTGCCACTAATTTAAATAAAATACAAACTTAATTAAATGTAGAAATGCTTTTCAACACAACACGTTCCATAATGTAACAAAAGAGTTATTGCATCAACTTATAATATTACATGGTACATATGGATTTGAAACTTAGTCACCAGCCGATAATATAAAATTTTTAATTACACATTTTACGAAGTGATCTAAACATCATTCAGACATTAACAAAAAAAGATTAAGCTTCTTTCGTAAGTTAACTACAAATAATTTCAAGAAATTATCAATTTTTTCATTGAAGCCACTACATGGTCGGAATTATCTTGATGACATCATAGTGGTACGTAGCTGAAAGTCAATTTTCACTTTTGTATTCAGCAGTTTAGCAAACACATGCAGGCAAATTGTGTTTTTTTCCACCGCCATATCACAAACATACATACACTATAGTTGGCATATCGATATTGTCATTTTAAAATCGCATGTGGGACAAGGCAAATTTTTCGATTTTGTCCTTTTCTACGTTTTACTTTTAATTTATTTTAATAACGCCAATGGGAACAAGAATAAATGCCGACACCTAACCTTAAAAGGAAAAAATGAATTTGTTTTTCGGTTTCAACCACGCTTCCAAATACAATTACATTTACCATAGTGTTCGAAAACAGCTCTAGTAATTGATCTGAAACCGTGAACGCTTACAAAAAATATCAAAAAAATTAAATGCTTTATAGCCGCTTGAAATTATGTCATGCGTTGCACGAGAACTGAGATAAGAAAACTTTGATATGTGAAACAGAAACACGTAAAATTATCACATAAGTTTCGACCTTGAGTAAGAAAAAAATTCACGGTCTTCTCTTAACTGCAAACGTATCAAATAACATTCTAAGTATTTCCAAATTATATGATTTTGTGGAAGGCTCCTATCTAAAAATTATCGGGAAAAGTACAAAAAATTGAAATATGGTTCAACGGAAAACGCATATAATTTTTAAAATAGCAACAACAAATTTTAGGAAACAAGAAATATTGTTAAATTTTTTCTTTAGCATTTAACGATTCTTTTGCAACAATCGGGATAATCTCCATCGGGATCTACATAGTCACCCAGCTTACAAGGAGGTACAGCACTTTCAACACCGCACCTAAATGAGTAAAATAATTAAACCTGGCCGGTAAATCAAAAATAAAAAGCACTATTACTTACGTTTGAATTGTAGTGTAACCCTCACCGCCACATATGACTCTCGCACAATAATCAGTATGACGGCGCTGCTCTCCACCTGATAATATCAAGTCGTCGTTTATATAACATTTACCAGGGTGTCCTAAATACGTACATAGTAGTATTGTGTATATATTTAGTTTTGTTAAGCTTTTAAATCTGGGAAAACAAAGAATATTTACTGGGATCCTTATAAAATCCAGTCGATTCGGCTGCAAAACCAAATGCAAAGATCGCACAAATTATAGTTAACAGTAGAAAACTCTTCATCTTTATTAGAGAACTATTGACAATGAAATGATTATTCGAAGATTATATTAATGTATTTATACACAATCTAAACCGCAGCATTTTTAAAGACAGAGAGAGAGAGAGAGAGATAGTTGGATTACTGATAAGAAAACATTGTATTATATAGTAATATATAGCATTTATAATATTATTAGAATTATTATGTGGAGGTTGGTTTTGCATTTTTTGAGATTTTACTCACAGACGATATATGTAGTCTCTCAAGATACTAATAGAGATTATCAACTTTTCTTGCTTGCTAGCTTATACGATTTGCAATTATTAGTGTCCTATCATATGCCAGCACTTAGTTGCACCATGGAATTAATTGAATTTTACGGCATTTCATCTTTTTGCATCACATTTTCCTCTTTGTCGCCTAAAGATTAGATGTATATTCTTTAAAGGTGTAAGCATTCTGCCCATTTTTTTTTTTGGGAAGACTCAAATGAGTTCCATTTCATCATATCCAAATTTTCATATTTGTGTTTATCCGTTTCCCAAGTGACAATTTTTTTTTGGTTTGTTGTGTGAAGATGGACTAAAATAATAAATTTTAAAATAAGTGAGAAGGTAGCAAGGCCGACTATTAGATACCCTATACCACTTCGGCTAATACAGTTATTCACTCGTTTTGATAAAGATACACCACTAGTTATATATTTCTTTTCATGACTTCTCCCATATTGGAGAAGTCGTTATATGCGGTCGTATCCAAAAAAGATCTACGTGGTCCAAATTCGGTAAAGTTGATTTCTATATCAATTTTCGATTACGAGCTAATTTTGATCATGATATATTGGAAATTCGGCCTTTTTAGCATATAAAGCATGGAATTTCCGTAAGAACGATTATATGAAAAGGGGTCCAATAAATTGACCTAGCCGGTCCAGACTTTTCACATCAATTTGGAATGAAAGAATACTAGTTCGCAGCTACTTTTTGACGAGAAATTTTGAAAATTGTAGTTTTTTTCCATAGAACGGCTTTTCAGATTAGAACGTTACATGGGGAATGGTCGAAAAAGTGAACCGATCCAAACCATTTTCAATAGCGTTCTTCCTTTGGCGAAAATACGTTTGTGTACCAAATTTCATGAAAATGGTTTAAAAATTTCGACCTGAAGCTTGAACAAACTTGCACTTGGACGGAAATCAGACGGACAGACATGCCTAGATCGAAAGAGAAAATTATTCTGAATAGACCGGTATAATAAAAGCTGGGTTTATTTTAAGGTCTACGAAGTGTTACCTATGTCCGCAGTAAATTAATATACCCTGTAGCAACAACCATCTTCATAACAGTCTTCATGCTGACGGCGCGACTATAGCGAAGTCTACTATTGGATTCAAAATTTCAAATATCTTCAGAAAATCTCTTTTATAAGCTCCTTGTGTTAATGTGAATTGCAATCGATATTTCAATTTGCGTAACACATTTTATTCACCGTTTTTCATCAAGGTGTTATGATTATATTCAGGCATTCCACAATCCGCAAAATTTATCGTTGGAGGTGGCTTTACTTTGTAACGCCCGCGTATATACGTGTAGGGGGTTTCTGTCGGTCGCCTTTTTCTCTGCTCTTTACCAAAAGTGTACGTATAACAGCGGAATTCCGTTAATCAATATTTCTTTCCATAATTCTCCGCTCACATAATCTGACTCACATAGTAGCGTCATTTAAAGAGAGAATTATGAGAAGGGAACAATGTCTAAAGTCCGCCTGTATAGCATAATGGTGGGATTAGAATTGCCATAAGAGTTCTTATCCTTCAGTATACTTGATTCATACCATCGTACCTAACAGGAACTGTGTGCGATATCTTGGCTTACATAGTGATCGAAGATTAACATAGAAAAATCATATATAAGCTAAACCACAGCAACAAGACCTAAACCCCAGAAAACTCTGCTGGCTATTCAGAATCTCAACTTAATTTAAGAAATAAATATATTTTATACGAGAGTACCCTGCATTCTATTGGGGCTTACGATACAAGATATCCCATGTCAACAAAATTTCGCCCTGATTATGTGTATAGGATGGCAAAATAAACGTTGAAGATTGCTATCACATACCGGATCTGCCATTTAAAAATTAAATTACTTTTATTCCTTAAGTTAATTGAATGAATTAATTAAATGAGTCGTCTCACTTAGTACAGTGGTTATTTACTTATTTCATCATTGAATCTGTATTGTTGCATTGTTTCTATTTGAGAACAACAATCTCTGGTTTTTACAATACCTTATTGTAATGTTACCCGTTGTCTTTATTAGATAGATTGTAAATCCTCGTTTCAAATCCGTTTGTTTTCAATAAGAAGATGCTCTTTTTTACATTTTCACTTTTAAGTTGATCACGTGTTCGAATATAAATGAATATATAAAGCAACCAGCTAATCACAAGTTGCGTTGAATTAATGTTGAGTCGTCTGTTTCTTTTTTCATCGGTCATTATGTTACATATTTTGAATTGTTTACTTATGGGTTTTACAATATCATTGAAGTTTGTAATGAATAAGCGCAAGCGAACGTATGTCTGCTGACCTGTATATAAAAAATCATAATCACCACAATTTAAATGAAAATTATAACTACATAACGCACTGATGATAATGCTTTCATATTATTTATAAGCATAATATGTGCAAACATGAAATCAAACAGAGTTAAATATGTTAATGTGCAGGAGCAGGGATGAGTTTTCATTCCAAATTTCAAAGTGGGTTTGTACCCTCATCTATAATGTCATCGCGTGTCATATGAAACGTTTTGTTTTTACACCCTTCACTGGGCGTATACTCATTTTGTTTTTTTCCAAAAGGAAGCTTCCGAGACACTAAAAAGAGTATATTTTCTTGATCAAATTCCTGTGAAATTCTAACTTGATTTAGCCATGTCTGTCTGTCTGTGTGTTGTTTGTTGTTGGCACTCTTATAATCGGAAAAATTAAGATATCGACTTCAAATTTGATAAAAACATTGGAAGATTTTGCACGCAAGCTGGTATTGAAAATAGGCTATAGTGGTGAGAGCAGAAGCCAGCAGTGGAGCATAAACTGAACGCAACTCCGCTTTTCTTAACAAAAATTTGTGAGCTTTTGCTTGTTGCTCAGAAGTTATAAAAGTTAGAAGCTTGAAATTTTCTTCACGAAACACTATTTTTTAAGTGCAAAAATGTAGAAAATCGGACATGCCCATACATAGTTACAATTGATTAAAATTTGTTTCTACCCTCTTTTGGAGATTTTTTGCCTATTTATCAACAAGACAGAATGTTTAACACTATCTTATACTTTCCTTAAACGAAGATATTATATCTGGCTAAAAATGGGTTAATTCTAAAATGAATAGACACCGCGATTACTTTTTTCCTGATAATGGCGGCGATAAGTGTGTCAAATAAAGTAACTTGGAGAGTAGATTCGGCCGCTGCCGAACAAAACTTGCTTACTCGGTTTAATATCTCAAGTCGTCATAGTGTTTCTTTCAATTTCTGTGGTCAATGTCGAATAGTTTTACAAAAATGTTAGAGCGCTAAAAACGTCTTTATGCCATTCAATTGTGTTTAAAGCAAATCTGGAACAGCAGTTATGGAATAGTTTACTTTAATGTGCTAAACCGCATTCTTAAAATAAGAGAAGTTTGGAGATTAAATACAAAGGAAATTTAAAATACTTCGTGGAAAACAAGTGAAGGCATTATAGTCGACTACACCTAACGGTTAAATATCCCAAATCACTTCGCTTAACACAGTGATTCATATGGACTTTTCATCCTTGGTCTAAAACACATCGCTATACTGACCTCATATATGTATTTCCAAAATCGCGTCCGCAAGCCATTGCAGGCGAACAGACCATCCTAGATTGGTGTAATAAAAGATGGGCGTATTTCACGTCTTCCTGAATGTCGTAGCCATTGCCACAAAAATATTTTTATGGCACCACGCATGTCAGTCAAAAATTCCGAAATTAAAAGCGTAAGCTATAGTCAAATCGGGCCGGGTTTTTAAACACACGCCTCTTGCCGCCTTCACAAACTTGAATAACTTTACATATATTATTTTCCTTCGAACCGTGTATTGGCAAAAGACTAAAACATTCTCGCGCATCCTGAAGCCAGCGCGAAAAGGCGAAAACTTGTTTTAAAAGTAACCCAGTTGTTGTAAAATAGCTCTTCCAAAATAACCAAAAGGAAAAACATTTGTTATTACATTAATTAAAATTTGCAAAAAAAACGCATTAGTAAAAATTTCTATAAACGAGCATAACTATGTCATGCACAGTCCCGGGGAGGAACCAAGCACAAGTGATCTAAGGGAATCTATTGGAAATGATTTTTTTTTGTACATTCGCCATGAACCCCTATCAATTACTGTAGCTGGCGTGGAAAGCGTAATAGAAGCCGCTATTTAAAAGTGTTTCTTAGTCACTGGAAAATTTATGGCGGAGTAAATTTTACCAAAGAATATGTTATCATGTAGTTCTAGATATATGCTTGGCCGGCTATAATCTCAGGTAGGTCCTTCGGAGTGTTTCGCTTTGGGTACCTTTTTACCCAAATCCATTGGAAGCACATAGGTTGCCTGATATGTGACGTATTGTAAAGAGAAATAGGTCTTGTTTATCGCTAAACGGGATGCTTCAATAAGCGACCTTATTATCGAATTAAAAAAAAAAAAAAGCGTACGTGGCCTAACACTGTTTAGTGAAATAAGAAAGAAAAACGCTTAAATATTACAAAGCTGTAAGTATTCGCAACCATCAATGTATTACAATATTAGGAAATAATATAACAGAAAAATTTTAATAATTCTATTAATTTATTTTTGTAACAAAAAAATTAATTTGCAATTACAAAAACCTAAGCATTCATGATAGCGATTTCGCATCTCTGCTTCGTATATTATTCTCGTACGTTATTATTATTATTTAGCCAGAAGAATGAACTCTAAGACTAAATTGTGATCATTTTTCCACTTAGTAGTCAACATATTTTCCATCATTTTTTACAACTTTTTTCCACCTTTCTGGCAACATGGCGACGCCGTGTCGAAAGGAGGATATAGGTTTGGTAGCAATCTAGTCATCGACCCATTTTCGTGGCAGCAAAGCCATCTCGCATCGATCTTAACGAGTACTGCTTAGAAGCGTGTGTGATGGATACGCTGGGAAGTTCCCCATTGAGCGACAAAAGTGTACGCTTAACAACTCTTACAACGTGTGACCGAGCGTTGTCAAGCAAGAAGATAACTTTGCGTCTGTTAGCCGCTATTGCTGGTTTTTTTTTTTTTTGCAACAATATATCATTCAATTTGTTCCATTGGCGACTGTTTCATGCATGACCAGTTCATGACCATGAATATTCCGCTTCGTTATCGATGTGAATGGCACTTTTGGATTAACCCATGACTTTTCGCACTTGGGATTATCGTAGAAGATGTACTTTTCGTCGCCTGTAACAATACGCTGCAGAAAAGTCTTCCGTTTTGCGTAGTAAACAATGAAATCGCGATGTTGAATAGGTTCGAAATGGAATTTTCAATCAATTCGCTTAGCAACCATTTTCCCCCTTTTGGATCTTTGTTATCGCATGTAAACGTCTAGAAAAAGATGATTCATTATCTTCGAAAATTGTTTGAGAGTTTGTATTGGGATTTCGTCCAGTAAGTCTTATAATTTATTAGCATCGAACTTCTTTGGTCTTCTAGGCCGTTCTTTGTCATTAACATCGAACTCACCACTTTTAAACCATTGAAATTGAAACCGGCAATTAGATGGAGCAGCATCACCATAGGCTTCTAAAAGCGTTTGATGCACTTCGACCGCGGATATCTTCAAATTAAACAACAAAACTAATAAATGCCGAAAATTCAATTTTGAGCATTTCATGGTTAACATCTGTATACACCGAATAACTCATTAGTACTGAATGGAATATTGTCGTTTTATGTAGACAAAAGTTAAAATCATCCAACTTAACCGTTGGCACGACGATACTTTGCATTACTTTTTCACTTTCATCATTAGACGTGGCTGATCAAAATACATGCAAGCACCTATTATATCTTAATAAAATTAAGAAGAAACTAATATGTTAAAAACGTGCTAAATTGATATACAAAACTTGAGTTGGACGCGAGCATTTTTTGAGCCCAATAACATATAAAAGTTGTTGCAAAACAAAGCCTCCCTATCAAAACCTATAATATTTTATGATTGAAATTGACGATAACAATCTGACATTTAAACGTACATATATTTGGCTGAAAGGGTTATTATGAAAAGCCAGTCTCCACATGGCAACAAACTTTAATATTTGATATTTGAAAAAGAAAGAAATTGAAAAGGTTAACTTTATCGAGCATGGACCCAGTTAATTTGGGCTTCAATTCGTATAAGCGATACCATGTTGAGGTATAATTTTTCCTATTTTCTGCGAAATAAGTAAGTATTGTATTAGATACTATGAAGTAATGGAGTGTTGGCGTCTTTGGCCAACTGTAACATTTCAACTTGTTTCTATGTTCAAATCATTATTTGATGTGAGCCGACATATTACTGACGTAATCTAGGCCTCTAGGTTTGTTATCTCTTTTTCCTCTAAAGCCATAATTATTGAACAAACTGCACTGCTTTTTACAGGGAGAAAACTATAATTTGTATTTGTGCGTATGTACGGCAGAAAAATCCAGTCATATTAATGCTTGAAAGAAATACAATATTTATGCAAACAAACTCAGTATCATCATGCAAATTTTCGATTCTGCTTTTCGGTCTTGATTACCAAATAATATACTCCAAAAATTTCCAACCACATACACCATCACAATAATGATGTTATCATAGAAAACAAGATATATCAAGCATTTCTTATGTGGAACTTTTTCGCATAATAAACGCATGTACTGTAGCTTGAGTGGATGCTGCCGCATAATATTTTCCACATGCACTTATTTACGAAATTTTTTTTGTTTTGATATGTGGTTAAATTTTGGAAAGAAATTTAAAGTGAAAAGGTATATAAAAATATATAATAATGAAAGCAGAGAATGGTGAATAAGAAATTTACATTTATATAGAATTTTATATATTTGATATATGTCTTCTGTCATATTTTTCGGCAATTACAGTTCCAATGTTATTGACTTCGATATCATAGTCATATGTGTTCGTTCGAGAACATTCTAACAAAAAATAGTTTGGTGTTCAATTTTGTTGCATTTTCATGTGAAGAAGATGATGATAATATGCACATATGAAATGAATTTCTGAACGCAGATACAATTGCGGAAAACAAATTTGGAGAATAAAACATTGCATACAAAGCACATATACAGCGCACAGCAGAACGCAACTCAAACGATTGGGGCTCAAAGGGTTGCGGCTGTTAATACAGAATGCACAAGATATCCATAGCTGGGCTACTACTCAGGTCTTTTCAGCGATCTGTTCCAAAAATATTTTTTATAAATTTTTTATTGTTTGACCGCAATTTCACTCATATTGCTGTTGATTCCAAGAATTTCTTGGGGACCATGTACACACTCATGATTCTCATGACATCATTAGCAATTTAGGACAAGAATAGTCAACGCTAATTGCGATATTTCGCTGTGTGTACCGAAACATTGCTTATTGCATTCGAATGGCTGCTCATGTTTAAACGATAGGATTAGCTGCTGATTGAGAGGAATATGCCCGTATTTTTATACTCGACATTCAAAAGGGCTTAAGATGGACCCACCTTTCACTATACCGAATGATTCAGAAATGATTTTAAAGTTGTCTGCCCGTCTGTGTGTCCAATGCATGTCCATGTATTTTTGTGTTCAACATACAGATCGTAATCTTCTAGATATTTTATTTAATACGTTGTATAGGGAATGTGTTCGTCGAAAGGTATTGAAAATGATTCGGATCGGAATAAATGACAATTTTCAAAACTTTTCGACAAAAGTGGCTTAGTGATAGTGTTTCGATATTCTAAATTGGTATGAACGCTTTGGCCCATCAGGGGTAACCTTATCTCGTATAACCAAAACTGATGTTCATATAACAGGAAAGTCTAATTTTTCAATTTTTCATGATGAAAATAAGATCATAACAGCGACTTCAGATAAAAAATTAATTGTACAAAATTTGGACCACGCCTATTTATCCTATGTAAGGATTTTCATGAAAATTCTTGATTTTTAGGGCAGAAAAGCTTAAGTTTTAATATATTATGATCAAAACTGATCCATAATATTAATTTGATATAAAAATTAACAGTGCTGAATTTTGAACACGTACGTCAATTATGAAGCCTCTTAAACACAATCATTCTTGCGGAAAGTAAGAATTTATTTGCACAGAGATCTAATTTTTAATATACAGTCACATAATACTAATTTCCTATAAAAAAAGAATAAATAATCAAAATAAGAATTGATTTAGACATCGTTGTGTAAGGTATTTAATAGTCAGCTTAGCCCGACTATAATGTGTTCACTTGTTTTATTGTGCAAGCCAAACGAAACGATAATATAATAATTATATGTTTACTATTTGAAAGACGTAAAGATGAAAGAATAAAAGTCAACTGAAAGTTGATATGTATAGAAGCGAAAAAGAGACAACTTATTACTCACTTAAACTAACTTAAAGCTACGGGTTATTATTAAGATTTCGTTTGTATAAGTCTACTTTTTCACAATTTCAGAAATAATAGGTTAGATCGAAAAGGGAGTGGCGTTTTAACTGCCAAAGCATCTATCCTTCTGTCCTACTTATTTGAAATTCAAACTGAAATTTCATAACAAAAATAATAACAAACTCTTTTAGATATATGAAAAACGGCGTATGATTACTCCAACTATTCTATTCCTAAACATAGATGCGATGGCATCAACCATCAAGTTTATTTAAAATACCTACGCAAAATAAAATCTTTATTACTAATTAACCTAAAATACCTTTAAATATGGGTGAACTCAAAAATAAATGGTGTCTTATTTCCTTCGCAGACATCCTGTCTTAGTGCGAACTTTTCGGACATGAGATGTCTAATCAACGTAACGAGAAAAATTGTGTTACATAAACTTAATTTTAACTCCATATATGGCGTATGTTTACAATTAATTCAATAACCCATGCTTATACCTCAATAATAATGAATTTTAGAAATCCAGTGCATTAAGTGGGAATTGTCCAATTAATCGTTTCGTTTTAAAATTTACTGTGCAAAGCCGCTTAAACTAAGCATAAGTGGGGATGTTGGTATGTGAGTAAAAGTGGAGCCGATTTATTTGCTTTTGTAATTTTTTATTTCCTAAATGTCAATACATTAAAGCCAGAAATGCATTCTTATATTCAACATCGTAGATAATTAGTGAATTAATATGGTCTTAATCGTTATTTGGCATTTAATATTTGACATTTGACTGTAATGATAATTACAGTTGGCGGACGAATAAACTCTAATTAATATTTGACGCAATATAAATTTAAATATAAATAGCAATAGGAAGACCAACGTTTACTGTTTACTGTTATTTTGTGCGTACACTAAGCAAACCACCTTGTTGCTCACATTCTTTACGTAACGCAGCCTTAAATCTACTTGCATCGCTGATGAGTTGCATGGCACATAGCAGAGCATTTCGGAGACATATACTATTTATGAGAAATTTGTGGTTCAACATTTTTGTTCGATGTACCAGTTTTATAATTTTGCATCCCTTACGGGCTCTTGCAATTTGTATTCTTTCGTATAAACATTCATTGGTTGCCAGTAGTAAATCTTCTGCAAGAACGTAGCTATTATAAACTTCTACAACATAGAAGACGAAGATAGAATTATTCTTCTTCCAAGTATCTTCTTGGTTTGCTTAAACATACTTCGCGCTGCACAAATCAATGCCAACTGGAGATCAACGTGTCCCAAGGAAAAAAAAAGCTACGACGATCATTTTTTCCTTTATTATCTTTTTTTTTAAATAATTACATAGGATCGCTGCAGTATTTTTTCATCCGTTCCATATAAAGTCAAGAGATAGACAAACTAATTAAACGTTTGTAAATGAAGATCTTTATTATACAAAAAAAACCATTTACATAGAAGCGAGGAAAACACATGATACGGTTAAATAATCTCACCTAAGACAAAATTTGAACTATCCAATTTGCCTTTCAATTGGTTTCTCAATTTAATTATTTTTTTGTTTAAAACTTCCTCTTCTTCTTTTCATTGCAGTATGTTTGTGTCAAATACCATTCGTGTTGACTCAGAAAGACCAAAATTACTTTTATTTTCTTGTTTAATCGTTCGCAGATTCTTTCTGCATTTTTACCCAATTAGATCCTCGATGTTAACATTAACTTAAATAAAATCTCTTTTATTTTACTTTGCTGAATAACCCGCTTAACATTTCGTCCTTACGAAATATTTTTCAGCAAGTCAACTTGCGCTTTCCCTTTTCCTTTCTCTCCCGACCCAAAACCAAAAATGCTGGAAATGCATGAAAAACTTTTTTCTCAAGATTTCGCTACCTGGTCAACAGCTGGTCGGAAAAAATCGTTTCCAGACCCATTTGCTAAACCATTAAGCTTTACAGTAGGAGCGATAGGTACAAATCATTCTTTCTTTTGAATTAAAAAGGGCTCAGCATAAGTTCAGCCATGACCAATCGTCTCCTTTCTATAGATCAACACTTAATTTTAATACAATATCACTCACTGTTTCAGTCTATGGCTTTATATAAATTTACACATCATCCGCATAAATTTGGAGTCTAGAATGTTCATCTTACCTAGGCAAATAGCTAGGCTACATCGTGTGCAACGGAAGGTTTTGTGACATAGCTCTTGCACTTGAAGTGGACCCGAAGTAGCTCTGTTACCAAGATGCCTCACTGTGGTTGAGGAGAAATTAAAAAACCTATCGAGCTGCAGTCTCAACAAAAGCATTTGAATGTCCTAATATTACTAAGAAGCCCACTCTGCTTTTATCGAGACCTTCTGCTGACTCTCCCCAGCTACACCTTTCAAGGTAGTGCAAATGCGTATAGCCAGCTTGCCTACAAGTTAGTAACTGGTATTCGTCTAGGAAGGAACGTAAGGGTGTAGCGTTCACATGTCTTTAATATATGTAGAAGAATTGTCACCGCATGATTTAATCGCAAGGGTGCTTTCCAATATATGACAGTCATTGTTACACCTGAAATCAAGCTTATCACAAGTATTAAATGTGGCACTTTGTTTATCAGGATACAAATCCTGATTAATTGATGGCATAATAATACCAGCTAAGCTGTGGTTTAATGCGTTTACATAAAGGCTGCCATTTGCATAGTGTTGTGAAGGCATTAAATCTACTTTGCGTACTTCTTTCCATGTGCTTTCGTGTCATGAAACGATCCGAATTCTTAAGAAGTTTTATCTAAAGTTGGAACAATTAATATTTTTGAAATCTCTATATGTAACGGTCTGATTCGCTTCCAATTATTCAAAGAAAGAGAAAAAACGTTACCGAAAAAAAAGCATTATACCTCGAAAACGTAGAAGCAGAACTTTCATCGTATAAGACTACTTTAGATTTTTTGCTGACTATATTCACTGATTTTAAACCATCAATCGTTGGAGAAGACTACATTCATCTTAAAATAAACTTAACTAGAATTTTCTTCGTTTGCTCTCCTTTTCCTCGACTCGATAACTCCTTCGGAAAAATAGCCCACCTTCTCGCTTTCATTAACTGGACCACTTAGGCAACCACAGCCACACTAGAAACCACTCGTTGAACTTTCTGCTATTTATTCGGTCCATATATTGCGTCGTTCTGCGATTACGATTTTACAGTTAACAGCAGTTAAATAACTTATTGGACCCGTATATATGTGCAAAGAAGATTTTCATTATTTTTTTAAAACATTTTTTATAAGCTTCTGTGCACATTTTACACATATTCCAATGTTTCTGTACAGATACATAAAGGCGTGATACTCCTATACTCCCCCGTTCTTCTTGATATTTCTTTTAATATGTGTTTCAAAAGTTGTTGTGCTTTTTTGTGCTTGAACTTTCAAGCTTTAAAAAGTAATTTCTAACACGTTAAAGTGTTTAAATCTTTTAAAAATTATTTTATTGATTTTAACGCCTTTTTATCATTTATATCAATTTTAATATCTCTCCACCTTTCCATTTCTTTTCTTTTTTACTTCACGAAGCATAATACAGATTCTTTTGTACTAATTACGTTATTATTGCAATTGTACACGCTATATATGTGTGCTTTGTTCCACTTTCAAGCCGCTTACTGCTTATGCTGAACATCTTCAAAAAATTGTAAAACAAAACCTTCCCTTATTTTAGCCAATCAAACTTATACTCTCTGTTTCTTCTCGCTCCCTCTCTTGATAATGATAACTATTTTTTCCTTTTTAGCAAAAGACAAGCATAATGCACCGAGAAGTGGATTAGCGGTGTTTCGCTATCTACTTTAAACCTACCATTACCCGTTTGATAAGAACAATGGAAAAAATAAACCGCCAGACACCCTGACCTAAAATATGCGGGCGCTACGTGGTTATTACTAGTTATAACTTCTATACGAGAAGCGTTATATAAATATTCTTAGATACTGTTAGAGTTCGTAATAACTCTGAATTTACAAAACAACTTTTTCTAACTGTAAGAGTTTGGTTCTGGTATCATATGGTATTTGGATTGAATGCTGCTGTCGTTCTTATTTGATTTAACATGAGTGCAAGAAGACCACTATGCCGATTTTTTCTATTGTGCCGGATTTTACGAGATCAGCTCTATTCTCGTTGGCTGTTTTGCGTGCTTTCTAACCTAACACGCATGATTATGTAAAGATATCCAGAATGATATAAAGATATCCAGAATGATCCTTTGTTATTATATTGTGGGGGGCATTAACATATTGTATGATAGAATGTTGGAAACGTATGGGACCTACCGCAATTAATGTCAAATTTCAGATGATATTACATAGTACGACATGTAAAGGCCAGAATGGAATTTTTGCTAGTATAAATACAGATCATTAATAAATTGTAAATAAAAAATTCCGCTTACATTTTTGATGAAGGATGGATTGGCTTTTTAATGTTTGTGAGAATACCCGTCACAGGTTGGGTGGGATTACGTAACACTGTGTAACCTCATTCGGGCTAGATCAGTCAGGTGAGACTCTGTGGTACGTTCCAAAGCATGGATCGCTGGTTAACACTAAAATTTATAATGGAGGAAAAAATTACACCAACTAGACTCCCTATTTCATCAGTTTAGTAGTAAAGCAATTTGAAGGAGTCTATTTTAACCTTTCCTTGTCCTGCCAGGCAGCTAACTAAACCCCCATCTAATTGCCGAGGAGCGATAAGATTACTGCAAGTCGTGCTTTCGGCACGCATCTAGAGATCTGCAATTTATTCAAGCATTTCTGATTTTTTACAATGATTTCTTTGCATATAACAGTCACTTCTGGATATAAATAAATAAATTATTTTACTTTTTTTGAGTAAGTGCGATACAGACTTTAGGCGCCCAACATGGGGTCTAAAATCAAGAACGATAAGGATGTTGAATGGGTGTCATTACAACTTTCAATGCCTTTAGTACTAAATTTAATTCAAGCCACCCGTGCGAATTTAAACTCACAATTTTTATTCCAGAACGGTGCAATACCTTGACAATTGAGATTACCAACGCGTAGTGTGTTCCCAAACCCTGATGACGTTCTAACATGTATTCTCAAATCGTCATGGCTTAGTCTTTGGCTTCCATTAACAATCTGCTACCTCTCTAAGAACTCTGGTATGTGTAAAAACAGCAAGCTTCTTATACCACTTCATTAGAATGATAATAGACATCTCGCTGAAAATTAAAGAAAGATCTTTAAATTGAGTGTTCTACCGAAACTGTTTGAGCGAATCGATGCCCGGGATGTTGCTTTCGCTATTAAATCGTCTCGCTTACAGTATCAAAATACACTTCAAGTCAATTAATGTAAAGCTTTTACAATTCACAAGTCGATATAGCGATGCACTTTCTGTTTGATGTATAGAACTTGTGAGTGAGCTATATATGAACTTGTTCTTTTTTTTACGTTTACATATTCTGTAATATATTTATACAAATTTTTCAATTTAGTTCCATTTTTTTTTTAGCTTAATTTGTTTTCATTTTTGATCGAGTTTCAAAATTCTTTTTCCCTTATATTGAAAATTGAATTTTAAGTACGATGAGTCCGTATGATTCAGTGATGTTATAGCAAAGTAAAAAAATGATTTCTTGGATTGTTCCACTTAGTTGTTATCGGAGTTGATGAACAACAAAAGATAGATTTAAATTAATATTAGGAATTTACATTAACATTGTAGCAACAACTGTAAAATTTAATTGAAACATTTTTCCTAAACGAGTTTTGCCTAAAGTTTTCTTTATCTGAACCAATGAAAATACAGTTTTCCATGCTAACAATTAAGATACACAGAAAGTTTTCAGTGGTTAACCGATACATTTTTGTTTCTTTTTCATGGAGCTTACTATAAGAGTGCAATATCTTGAACAGACGATTTATATTTGTAAAGGTCGATAAGAAAGCCGACGTACGAAAATGTTGTAAAAATAGTGCTTTAGCCAAAGAAAACACTTATCCTACATTCAAGGTAAAGGCAATTGTTAGAAGAGAAAGAAAAAAGAACGAAACCGAAATCAAACAAAAGAAAAAACATCTTTAACGTAGGAATGTTTAAAACATAAACTTTGTTTCCGGCTTATGACTAAACGATTTTAAAAGAGAAATGAACAAAGGAGAATGTATTTAAAAATCTTACAAATCCCAAAGCATTTAAAAAAAAAAATATCGCTTGTCTTAAAGCATAGGAGACCACAAAGAAGAATATTAAATTAATTTTGCCACAGTTTAAGTTTTGCGATCCGACTATAAGTTCAAGTTTGACATTATTTTCATGCAAAGCGAACGTTTTATGAAAAAGCGTGTATTGGAGGTTGCCCAAAGCATCGAATGACCTGATCGAAATATAGCATTTGCACCCCTAAAGTTTTATTATTTTTCACTTTCCTTCGTAGAAATCTGGAAGTAGAAAAAAGCAAAACTGGCTTTCCCTAATTTTTTTGCTACATTGCTGATATGGACCAAATTTCATTATAAAATGTTCAAATATTTTTCTGAAGGACTTAAAAAATCTTACGTGCGGTGATAGCCAAAGAATAGATCTATGTGATCCAAATTGGGTAGGAAGGTTTCATTGTCAATTTACTATTATGATTCAATTTTCATCATGATATGTTGAAAATTCGATTTTTTTACCATAGAAAGGTTTCAAAAAATTGCCGCTGTCGAACCACATTTTTCGTGCCAATCTAAAATGTCAAAATTCAATTACTCAGCGACTTGGTGTATGGTATAAGAAATACGAAAGTCCGATAAATCGAGCCAAAATGCTATTGACACCATATGTAATGAGTTGGGAGCTAGAAGCATAATGCCATACTCTGTTGAATGCCTTGGAGATATCTACGGAAGCGATCTTACTTTCGGCAGAATGTC
>KK499974.1:28914-55933 GCA_000688715.1 Glossina pallidipes
TAATGAGCCTCGTGCGAAAGAATAATGCAGGCATCGAACAGGTCACTCTTCCAAGCGGTGACAGTGATCACCTGAAGTGACAAGCAAACATTACTGAGTAATGGAAAAAAATAATATTATTATTTTATTTATCATAATAAAAAAACGCGTCTTTAACACGTTTCAAAAATTGAACGCATTTTTCTGGAAGGTTAAGTTTCGAAAATGGCAAGCAGCATAATTCGAACAATCTTCATTCTTATCCCATTCAAGAGCTATAAAATATCTTTAAAGTAACGTTCTAAAAAGAAATACATAGAATATATGGGATACGTTAATTCAACCAATTTTTGTTAAGAAAACGTTGGCTTTTTTCATCGCCTGTTACCTAAAAGCTAATTTTTTTAAAACATTGTAAGGGTCGGTCTGTTTATATTATATATTAGATGATTTTTGTGATTTTTTTATTCTAATTTGCTAATTCACTAATTACCATCTTGCCACAGAGCCTTATAAATTAAAGATGCGACAATGGGTCCAAAGCTGCCATTTTTTCATATTTTTCGAACCCGATTTTTTTTATTTTTAAATATACCCTCAGTAATCTCCTCGAATATAATTGTCCCACTTTCTCTGCTTCCATTCTAAAATAAAAAATATGCCAAAGTACCCTTTTTTTAAAGTGTCACAGTAGTTTCCTCCGCCTTAACAAAATGGCATAGCAGCATATATTGAATAATTTCGATATAAAAAAAGTGATGAATGAGTGCATGAAATATTTGAGGATTTTGTTTGGAATTTGGGTATAATAAATAACGTTTTACAAATGACATCATAAGCCTTAAACCGTCAACACCGAAAAAAATCGAGGAACAATTTTTTAAACAAACATTTTAGAGAGAATATTTTCGCTTTAACGGTTTTTCAAGCATTGTACTTTAGGCATGTGTGTTAAGCCCATATAAGTGTTAAAAGAGGCAAAAGAGTGTTTGGCGCTATTTTGTTATTAGGCATACATAAGTTGATTGTATGTCTGTAATAAGATTATTTAGGAGCGAACAAAACGATTATATTCATTGCACCTCGTCGAGTGGCATTAATTTTACACTGACTTTTCATTTGATTTTAAAAAATTTTCGTTGGTTATCATTTTTGACTGCGGCGGGCGGATCATGCCGATTCTCGCATGTATACCTATTAGACCAATACATAGTAAGTTGCAGATTGCTAAACTACTTTGGTCATGGTCGTGAGCTGGCTAGGCACTTGTAACAAATCAAATGCTCCATTACGACCTCGTTCGAAACCACTTCGTCTTTGCCGTTATTTTAGCCATCATTGCATCACACTCAGTTTGTTGTTACATGCATCTAAACCACTTACACGCATTGTTATCACATACTTTACTCGTTTAATGCGCCACGGTTGTGTTTCTTTTTCTAAATCATTATCGTTTAATCCTAGTGAATACAATTATTATTATCATATACAGTAGTAATACATACATACATACGATATATTCTAAAACTATTCAGACATTGATTGATAAGTGTTACTAGTTTACGTGCTTGATTTCAAGCAGTCCATACATCCTACTTAAATTAACGACGTATATCTTAGACTCCAGGTCATGCAGGTTTGGCACATGCGAAAATTGTTTATATGTTCTTAAGCATTTGTAATTCCATGCTATAAAAAATTGTCGCTTTTTACGTGCACTTATTAGATCTTACACTCAATTGGTACGCACCTAATAGATTCTCTCACAAATGTCACTGGTAAAATCTGTTCTCACATACTTAATCATACATGATCATAAATAGTTCATCCATTTACAAAGCAGTATAGCGTGGAAACTTATAAGAGGATGGCATAAAAGTTGATCACTCCTTTATTATGCTTCAGCAATCAGTGAGATAAGTTTTGCTATTTTATTAAAATTATGAGAACTTGGACATCCAGTTCCGTCCAAGAAAAAATTAGGGGCGTCAGAGGCTCCTAATCCACTACCCGTAGGTTGGGTGTTTATAAGGGAGAAAGCAGACTGCAAAGGATTATTAATCAATTAGTTTGCGTTCGCCTTAGAAGAGAGTGAAGCTGCCTTAACATAAAGCGTAAATCCCCCCAAGGGGAAATTCGGGGTGACACACGCTACTAGCCTACCTACCATAGGATTCTCTTTGGCAGGTAGAGACAGATTGAGCAACCCGAATAAAAAAGCGAAACGAAGTATTTGTTCATGTGCGCTCTTATGCCAAGTTAAAATAATAAAAAAACAACACGCGATAAATGGTACATTCATGGTGCGCCATACAGCTGCTGGCCGACGAAAAAGATTAACGGAAAACACATCAATTATGATAACTTGCTTATATAAGCAGAATATTTAAACAGAACGAGTTAGTCTGAAAAGAACACTTGAGTTGAAAAAAAATTGAAGTTAAGAATGTCGTCAAACTAGGGAAACTGTAAATAATCCTTCCCTTAAGGAAGTTGATTGCAAATAAAATCACGCTTTAGTGATACAAACCGTATCAAGACAAGAATTTCGTAACCACATATTAAACCAATTTTTCTTAATAAGTATGTTGTCCAAGTGAAATACAGGTAAGCTAAAAAATCCGCGTTTGCAAACGCTACTAAATCTTTGCCATCTAGGGTTTTCATCTTGTTGATATTAATTTTTAGGTTTGAATCGCTTTTCCAATTCACCGGGAATATGCAGAAAGAAGTATGGTGGCTGAGCCAAATAAAACCAGAAAATGTTGTAACCAACTAGTTAGTTTAGTGGTAACATTTTCTAAAATATTGGAAAGAATATATCTACGAAGGTCATTCCCATTCCTAGAAAAAGTACTAACTGATCATTCTAACCTAGGATTAATTACCTCAAAATTCTCCCACAAGGAGCCGAGATTTTTGCTCAATTCAGAAAAACAATTTTTCGTCTCCGTGAAGAGTTTGTAAAAATCTGTGTCCAGCTTCCCACAGTCAGGACATGACCATCGTAAGCCTTTTGAAGGATCAACGACTGCATTACCAGCACGGTCGATAATACCGCCACACTTTGCATGACAAAAACGATCACAAAGCCAGCACGAGATGAATCATTCAGATTCTGGGCCTGTTCTCACACGATGTGTTGTGTATAAACAATCTATGTCCAGTCAACAACGACAAAAGATTATGAAGAAAAAAAAAAAAAAGAACAAAATCCTAAAAGATCCCCAACACAAAAATTGTCAACAAATTTAACCAAACTTCTCCGTTACGTTGACACTGTAACAAGAAAGCGAAAGCAAAAGAAAACTACCAACACGAAAAAAAGAAAGAAAGAAAAACAAAAATGACATAATGTAAGTCATTATGTCATTTTTATGTCATTAGAAATTTTTAATGAACATTTATTCCACTTTCGATTATCATATTAGTTTTTCTGTTTAACGTCATAACAAGTTAAAATTTTCTTTTATTTAATGACTAAAACTTATGAAACGAATCACTTTTAGAGAGCATTTGGATCAAATTCGAACCTTATATTTCTTAGTGTATATGACGTAAAGCGTTACCAATCGACTACACCACTTGTAGTACAGCGTATATTAAGAATTGGTGGTTTTGTTTACCATTTTGCCTACCACCATTTTGCCTTTTCTGCAACAAAGCATAGATTAAATTATCTCAATCACCAATAATCCTAGATATTTTCTTAAGTTTTCTAACTTCAGAAGAGAAATCTCCATATGTCCCTTGCATGGTTCTTTCAATGATTCTGAGTCCTCTGATGATATTGTAGCCTCGAATCTCTTTGCTAAATACTTCTAAAGAAATTTTTCAACTGCTAATTCCGATTCAACTGTCAACTATGCGTATCCGGGTTGGTTCCCTAATTTGGTGATTACAGAAAATGATGTTTTAGATGGTTTAAGGTCTCTAAAATATAGTTATGCGCCTGGGCCTGATGCGATTCCATCATGTATACTTAAAACATGCGCTGTCGAGCTAAATGGTGTTACTTCAATGATTTTTAATCAGTCCTTGAAATCAGGGATTGTTTCCGAGTATTGGAAGAGTAGTTTTCTTATTTTTATTCAAAAATCTGGAAATATTGTCAAATTCTGCATAATTTTGTGTTTTGTTTATACAAAGCAAATAAACGCCAATTTGTTACGTTTCTCTCAGTTATTAACGCATTGCAATGGAAAGCTGCCGACGGTGGCTTGGCCATAAGCAATTGTTTCCTAAGAAAAGATAATCGCCTGCTTACATGCCTGCCCCCAAAGCTTACTCACATACGTTATATATCATCTCTCAATAAACCATTACAAGGCATATCTGGCGTCTAACAGTCGCTAGCATTGACTTTAATAAGTAATAAAATGAACCCATCCTTCTCATTGCATTCTATTCAGGCGATTTCAAAGAATCGAATCTTTTTTCTTTGTATTCCTTTGTTTTCGTTGTTAATACTCATCACCCAAGAACGAGGAATTTATTCATTTTGCCAAAACGTTTTCAGTGCTCAAAAGGAGGTTTCGGAAACCCCGCAAAATATATATATGCTTGGTCAGAATCAAATTCTGAATCGATTTAAGCATGTCCGTCTGTATAACATCTGTTGTGAATATTCTCCTGGCCGTAGATAACGGAACTATCGACTTCAAATTTGGCAGGAACATAGGAACTTCTTGCAATCAAGCCGGTATCGAAGTCATTCGAAATACAATATCAAGTAGCACGTACATTGAGATCACCTCCGTTTTATAAACTGTTTAAAAAAATTGGTTTTTTGCTCCTTACTCATAAACTACAACAGATAAATGTAGAATAATTTGTACCTATATTCTGAGGACGATGCTGCACTATCTGAATGGAAAAAGTTGGCCACGCCTTCCCAATATTATAGTGTGTCAAAGTTTTTTCTGTGCGATATCTTCATAATGCGCAAAATTCTTGACGTGTTTCAAATTCGAAATGCATTTAACCCTATCAGTCTGTCTACATGTCCGTCTGTCTAATCATCTAGTTTATCTGATACACAGAATCCGTCGTTCGCAAAAAAGTTTGAAAATGATTCAAATCGGCCAAAGGACATGACGGCAACGCCTACCGCCAACGCACAGCATCCGTGTTCATCGTCAAGCAAAGATCAAGGCAACTATTAATGAAGATTTTGAAATGAAAAACAAATGCAACAATTTTCTTTTCGAAATATACATCTCCATTGTCGCAGCTGAATTTGTGCTGCTTAATGCAAACGATTCTAATTAGTAATTTTCCATTTTTGTGATGTTATTTTTATCTGCTCCGAAGCTGCAATCATGAAAAAATAATAACTGTAAAGAGACTATCATAGGCGCCATAAAATCGTTATGTAACAGAAGTTATTTTCTTTTATGTTTTCTTGTTCAGAAGCTCAATCTACGTCTTACTTCTATGAAAACTTCATTTGAAAAAAGTGCCATTTGTAACGATTGACGTACTGGTTTCGTTGCTTTTTTTAACACATTCACATTTCATTTAAAAATTTAAAATATTTTTAAAATCGATTATTTCTAATCGCTTGGTAAATTAAAAAAAAAACAGTAGTTCTAGTTCAAAATGCGGTAAAAACATATTATAGGGTAACATTTTGCTACAATAGTAAAGAGTTTGCAAAAGGTCTATCCCCGTCATGTACACGTGCTTTTTTCTCCAAAGCGGTAGAGTGACCCGCCCTAGCAACGTACAGGTTTCTGCATGACATCCAAGGGCTATATCTAACTCCAAGCGTGAATGTTGTATTCTCTCATAGGTTCCTACTGTCTTTTCTCTCCACCTATGGTTTCTAAAGTGGTTATGTGTCTTGCGCTGCCCTCCTCAAAAGGTTGTCTTGTCTTTCAAACTTAGAGATAGTCAATCATACTTATAAATATCTCGTCAGGCACCCATCGGAAGTACACCACAAATTGTACTCTTTTTTTTGCTGATCAACCGTTCCATGCACGTTATTTACACACGTAGTCACAAGGGTAGCCAAGATGAGATGTAGGTGCTAGAGGGAAAACTAGAACGTATACATGTGATCCATACATAAATGCATATGTGTTTAACAAATATGTCTACCTGAGCTCGGAAAAAGTTAAAAAGCAATATTCACAGCGGAATGAATGATGAAACGAAAATACATATTGAAAAATTCTAAATTTTACGTTCCTCAAGTATTCGACCAAATTTCAATGAAAATTTTCAAACAAAGATATTTTTTATTATTAAAAATGTTATTTTGTGGGAATGCTGTGTCCTTATCTGATTTACTGGTTATATTGTATTTACTTATAAATTTTTTTCGCTCATACACATAGTTAATGTTCTTTCTAGTAATAGAAACATAAAAAGTCCGTAATAATCTCCTAGTTAGAATTTTCGAATCTCAAATTTTCACCACTATGTATCCAAATTCTTCTATTTGATACCCATATCTCTGGTATGGTTAACAAAAAATTAATCGCGGTGTCTATAATATCCGTTTTAGAATGAACCAAATTTAGGCAGATAATATATCTTCATTTGAATGTACAAAATAGGTTTCCACACGCTGTCTTGTTTGCGTTATGATAAATAAACATAAAATCTTAAAAATGTTAAAAAAATAAAATTTGGTCATTTGTAACTTTGTGCGGGAATGACCGATATTTTAACTTTTTTGCATGTGAAGGGTAGAGTGCTTCGCAAAGTAAATGTGGAAAACTTCTATTCTCTAACGTGCATAATTTCTGAATAAACCTCAATTTTCTCTCAAAAAAACGGAGTAGCGTTGAGTTTATGCTACACTGCGGGCTTCTGCTTTGATCAACTTGGTCCGATTTCAATACCAACCTGCATGCAAAAACTCCAAACCAAAGTTAATTTGAAGTCCACATCTTCATTTTCGCGACCAGGAGAGTGCCAACGGGCAAACAACACACAGCCGTACAGATGGACAGATGTGGCTTAATCAATTCGGAATTTGAGGAGCATTTATATACTCTGCAGGGTCTCTGATGCTTTCTTTTGGGCGTTACATACATTATAAAAAAAAAAACAAATTAATATATCCCCACCGTTCAGTGGTGGATTTAAAAAAAATGATTTATTTATTTTATTATTTAATATCGTCACAAGGCTTATAGATTGTAGTATAGTTGCGTAATGCGTAAATAAGTAACATGTAGATTGGGGATCGCAGATATTATCATTATTATCATTAACTGGAATATAGACATATAGGATTATATTTTCAGGAAAAATTGACAAAAGTTAGAAAATGAACAAAATAAATAATTCAAAACTACGAACATTATAGTCGGGCAAGACTGACAATTAAATGCCCTATACAACTGCGACTAATACATTTATTCACTCGTTTTGGTAATAAGTCAAAAATCGCACATTATTTTCAGGCAAAGGTATACTTTGCATGAAAGCATGCATATCGGAGAATATTCAAAACATCATATGATACGATCCAAATTTAACAAACCTAATTTGCTTCCGAAAAATTTTCTTAATTTACAGTTTCAATGATGGAAAACTAGAATCTATGTCTCTATATAAGAAGTATGATTTCATGATAACTCTTATATATGTTTGAGTCTAAGAAATCTAAACCATATTGCACATCGTTAATTTTTTTACTCAATCGCAACTATGGACTAAATTTCATCGTAAAACATTAAAAACTGAACCTTTCATTGAAGGGCTTACTATTGACCAGAAATCTTATATGGAGTGCGGTTCAAGAAATGGACCCATGTGGTTCAACTTTAGTCCATTTAGTTTTTATGGCAATTTGCTATATAAACAAATTTTCATCATACAGCACTACCAATTGGGACCTTTTGGTATCTAAGGATTTACACTTTCTGAGAATGATTATATGCGATGGTATCCAAAACGAAGATCTACCTGGTCGAAATTTAGTAAGGTTGATTTCATTGTCAATTTACTATTGTGAGTCAATTTTCCCTCAGATATCATAGGAGCAGTTATACAAGTGGGAGATAGAAGAACTGTCACGGGCGATCCAAAACTTTCAAACCAATTTAGAATGCTGGGTATTACGTCCGCACAAATTAAATACTCCTTGCACCACAAGCGGCATATAATTCCATATGACTTAGCGACTAGTTCTATTATAATATCTTCCAAGTAGGTATCTATGCCTTTTAGCACTGGCCGTCGTTTGCAAACTCGACTCTTGATATACTGCAGACAAAATCCTAATTAAGCTAACCGACTTTTTAACTAAAATGATTAACTTGGGAGTTTTGCAATGTAATAAAAAAAAATTTAAAAAAAAAATTTTACGAAAGTAAAGATAACTTGAAAAGTCGTTTTTATATTATGTCGTAAGGTAAATGGTTGCAAGCCAAACATAATGTACTGCTCATAATGAAACCGAAGATCATGAATTATAATAATTCGTCCACTCAGTTCTTTGCATCGAATTTTTGATGTATTCTCCCGATGTAAGTAGCACTTGAAACAAACAGCAATTAAAACGCACTTTAAATATTAATGCGGCGTTGTGACGAGTATAGGTAGTTCCTATACGTAAAAGAGTGCCAATTACTTTTAATCAGTAAGAATTAAGTTCTAGTTTTTACAACCATGTGCTCTTTTGTGGCTATGTCAGATTAAAATTAACAATTTTCTAATTCATTGTGTGTAAATTACAAAAATTTGTGGTGAATCGTAAGAAATATTGCGCCATCTAATAATGGTGTACATAGACCGAAGTATGTATGAACGTAAAATAATAAATTGCAAAAAATTATAACATTTCTTAAAACAGATGGTCGTGTCTGTGAAAGCCGACCTTGGGATTTGAGCCGCATAATTGACATCTTTACCGGTCTGTGGTTTGTAATAGTTCATTAGTAAGTATTCCAATTTTACTTTGGAATTCAGGAAAATGTGGATTACATTGAGATTTGTTTTCTTAGCTTTCAAACTTTATTTGCTCCATTTGCGTCTCGACGCGACAATATAAGACGGAATACAGGTTGGGGTTCGGGTGGTAACGGTGATGGAGGAGGAGGAGGTGGTGGTGGGGGCGGCAGTGGAGGTTTCAATCGTCGCATTGGTCGTATAAGTAGTACTATGGACTGCAATATACATTGTGGTGGATGACCTCGATAAAGTGTCCAAGCACCCCACGTTATGCAAGCAATGTTGTTTACGAACAATACGAAAAGTCTCTCCATTAACATTGCTGACAGCTTGGACACTGCAGAAAAGACACTTTTTTTTAAAGCAGCTTTCCAATTTGGCAGCTTGCTGCCCGTATGACGAAACACTTGTAAACTCGTAAATAGAGGGAAGTGTTTCCGACATTTTTCAATGGAAGGCTTGCTTAAACTTTAGTTAAAAATTTTTCAAGTTATACCGGCTGGATTTTTCTCATTTTATGCAAAATATTCAATATTGAATAATACAAATACATTCTACATATTTTATATAAAATAAAAATATGCAAAAACATTTACACCATCTTATCACTAGCTGTCTCTGTTATTATTGATAACCACAACATTAACTGTTGCTGAGATTTTACTGGTTTGCGTTTTGGATTAAACGTTCGTACAATTTTTTATTAATTGTTTCTAGTTTTAGGTATTTTGGTTAATGGCAGATAAACTTCTTATCTTCTCGTCCTCTTGTTTGCCTTTTAGTAACTTTCGCATTTCTTCGACAGACCAATCTCTTCAATACGCAATGCTATTTTACTATTTCTTGAAGGATCAAAGACTGAATATTAGAAAACAAGTATTTACATATGCTGTAAGTACGAATAAGGGAAAAAGACAACGCAGGATGTCTTGTCCAGACTATCACACCATCCCTAAACATTACATCTTTAATCTTTTAGGCAGAAACATGAATTCCGCAATTAAAGCACAATTGGTTCTTTGGGAATCTTAACGCAATGGACCCATTCTTTGGTTATGGCCATCGTTCAAAACTTGATTCTCTTTGAATCGGTATATTAAAAGGTGTGTCTGTCGTAACTCGATATATCTGATCAAATTTAATATACCATATGTCACAAAAGGTGCAGGATGTAAAATTTTCGTAGGCCGCTATTGGCTATAAAAAGTGTCATAATTAATGATTTAATTATCAACTGTTCGGCTGGAGCAAACAAATTTCATTGTTTTGAATACTGCATACATCGCTGTGCAGCCTGGCCCCTTCATGGCAAACTATGCGAAGTGCAAAAACTGCGATGACAAGTTTAATTTTGGGGTATATATCCTTAAACAATAACTTGCAATTCATAAAAGGGATTTTGAAGATCCAGTGATACAATTATGGTTCTAAAAAACAATTTCCCACGACACACATAATTTGCAAAGATGTTTTCAAATAACTAAAATATATATTTGGTTTTTTAAAAAAATAATTGATGTGAAACTTTATCTAGCATAAACATGGGAAAATATAAAAAATTCATAGGGATTAAAAATTGGCGAAGAAGAGAAGTGGTTTAAAATAATGTCAGATTTTCTGAACGAGAAGGCGGAACATGATGTCAATAAACGCAAACTCATGACAAAAAAGAAAAAGTCTGCTCACCCTCGCTACTTGTTTTGGAAAATATATCTTGAAATTCATCTACTAATGAGGATGATACTGTTATATATGATGACAATGGGGTGGAAAACAACTTTGAAAAACTACTAAGTCTATTATGTCCTGACTTAGCGGCTGGATCAAAGATTGTGCAAAGTGAGCAACATGAAGAAGAAATTGCTATGTTAACTAATTTGAAAAAAAAGAACGGTAAACATTCCGAAAATTTTTTCAATACAATAAACAAACCTGCGCACGGAAATGAAGTTCATCGCATTCAAAGTGTTATTAATCACAGTTTCGCGCAATCGCTCACTGACAATGTCAATATCAACAAATATTTAGCGTTATTCGCATCGCCAAATCGAGGCCGTTAATAAGAGAACTTCCTATTATATTGCACTCAACAAAAATGTAAGACCTCTATTAGCGAAGAAGAGCCTCATAAAAACGTTAGAAATAATTATTGTGCATTCTTGGAAACGCACAAACGCTGCGAGTGTCATAAGCAACACGATTGGTCATGTAAATCATTTGCCGCCAGAAGCAAATTCCATTACCTCTCATAATTTAACTACTCGAACTGCCACAAGTGCATTTTTCCCGGATAGTTTCATAAATTGCAACCAATATTCTATAACTACCATTATTCATCGTCAACTTTTTTACCCTGCTAAAAGTAATACTTACATGCGACGATCTAATCGTGAAGCGCAGCGAAAATTGAATGTAAGTGATATCCGTGCATTGAAGAACTTGCAAATAATCCAAAATTCGCCATTGTTTTCTACTGATACGCGTAATAGCGCCGCAAATTTAGAAAGGAGTATTCCTCACTTTGAATTTCGACGCAATCTTACACAAGTGCCGATAACGACTTGTCAATTGAAATATTTAGCTTTGTTGCAACCAGCTTCTGACAATAATGGCCAACGGCTAAAATCGTATAATGGTTCTGCGAGTTGGCGGAGTTCGATAAGTTACGGAGAATACACACATAGAAAAGCTGAGGAGCCTAAAAAAACATAAATCAGTTAAATCGAAACGGCAACGAAAGGGAAAGCCAAAGACACACTAGCTGCTCAGAAAATTGGAAAACGAGAACACGCTCGATATTTAATACAATATTAAAGGTTTAGTTTGAAAAATGAGCATTGGAAAACAACAGTATGTAATAAGTTCGATAGCTCATCGCCGACGGCGATGTCAAAAACTATATTCTAACGGCTATACAATAAATAGCCTCGAACATGTAGACCTATGGAAGAGCTTAATGTTAAAAGATTCAAAAAGTAATGAAGAAACGATTGCTGTTCTGCAAGAAGAACTAAAAAGCCCAGATGGAAGAGAAAAGACATTTTCAAATGTGGTGATAATGAAGTGAAATAGAATTTGCTCCAAAATTAAAAGAAAAAATCATTTTTGTGACTGTGATTCGCCGCCCGATAAGCAAGGACTCTTTCGCTACGATAACTGGAATGTCAAGCACAACTCACTGAAATACATAAAATGTAAGCAAGGGATTGATGGAATGTGTTTGACACAACTAAACCAAACTTCTAAGCCCGTGAAAAATGCACAGTGTGAACCTACTTTGAATCTCTTTACATATGGTCTTCTTCCTGCAAGCGGCCCTATTTGAGCTTATACAAGTGCAGAGCTAACGGTTATTACTTTTCAAGCAACAAATTGGAGGACATACCTTCTCATTGAAAAGATCACTTTAATAGGAAATATCGGCCAATCGAATACATTTAATGTGCCTATTGTCTTCTACCTTTCGGCGAATGTAATACAACCCAGGAATTGATCATACACATCCTACTCAAACATCAATACTACGTTCCCAGTGTTCCCAGTGTATCGCAGCTGTTATGCGTCGAATGTAAGCACTCGCCAGCATGTAACGAATCCATACACAACGAATAATTGGTATGTGTGGTATGGTGTGTGCTAACCAAATAACTTACGAAGAAAAAGAACCAAACTTAATAGCGAGCTAAACAAAATATATTCAAAAGATTTCGTGTGGTCGCAAGTTTTTTAATTAAATAGTAATTATTTAATAGAATTTGACTATAGATTTCACTTTCATAAAATTAAAAAAGGCTGCTCCGCTGGGTTCTATGCAACATATCATCTACATAGGGACATAAAGTTTAATCACAAAATTTTGAATTTTAATCTGTCCACTTTGAACTATTATTCTTGCAGATATTGTCGAACAAGTGAGGAAAACCAAGGGAGTATTCGAAACTACTTAGTACTTTATCATCCTAGTGAGCTCCCCGTAATGTGCAGCCACAACGTAATCGCGAATTTCATGATAGAGAAAATTCTGAAAAAATATTGTTAATATTGGTCTCCCTTATTGCTTTTCAGACGGATTATATTCAATCAACTGGTTGGCTTCTGGAGTACCTCCACGTTCGCTGAAGGGTGCGAGCAATGATTGGAGCAATGATAACGTATTAAAGCGAAAGGAAGAAGCGACAGGATTGTTAAGCATTTCCGCCAATTGATTGAGTCCACAGAAGTGCCAACAGAAGACGTGTTTCATTCCATTCCAATTCTTGCGCTGAATTGATGCATCATTCTTATCACTCTGTGTAGCTTACCTTTGTTTGCTTTACAATTTTGGATGTTTCTCACAGAGGTCAGCGTCTATATTCAAAATTTCGCAAAAATTGAAAGAGTTACGCACGATTTGTGAAGGAACGCAAGGTAAAAATGAGAAACGGTTTTTGAACTGATTGTATACTATTTATCCGACAAGAATAACTTCAACCCTAGGCAAATGTCGTATACTCTAGAATAGGTCTTGCAAGAGTCACATACAAACTCTTCGCTTCGTAGAGACCATCATAGTCCTATGACCATCTTTTTCTAACGCCCAGCGAATATTACGCTTTATCTACAATTGATTAAACACCAAAATTAAAGTTTATTTTTTGATAAAGTGAAATACCAAGATCAATGTACGATACCACATCTCCAATGTTGTGACCATCAATAGTTTAAGAGTAATCAACGGGAAATGATCTAGAGAATGACATATTTTTGCAGTTGGAAAGTTTCAGTGACGTTGGCTTAGTTCTACACCGGTATATCAAAGAAAGTAAGTCACGAGTAAGAACTTTACGTTCATTGCACTTCAAACAGAGTGAAGTAACTTGATAAACTGCAAACAATCAAATATTACGGTCCTGAATTACACCAGGAAGAAAAGCTGCCTTGTGACACCCCAAAAAATCACTTCGGTATGATCAAATTTACGCAATATTTTTTAGGTGCGATTAGATAAGTAAGATTCAAACCGTTTGACTAAACAATCAGGAAATCGGATTTTTGATAGCTGGAAATGAGAAGGTCATGAATATCTCGAATGCCTTATCAAAGTTTGTGAAAATAACGTCAGTTTGATTACATTCGGCAAAAGCTTTAAAAATATAATAAGAAAATTCCAGTCCATTTGTAACGGTGGCTGTTTCGCAACAAAACCCGTGTTGAGATGAGGTGTAGACGCTCGGATAACACCTCGATCCTTCACTTAGATTTCAGTTTTTTATATCAGATCTTGCGTTAAAATTAGGCTCTTTAATATTTAATTTGAATGAGTTATTGAAGAAATTGTTCGATACTATTTTGCGCATAGAAATGTAAAAAGTAAACTGTAAACTCTATTTTTGTTGGCCTCTTGAAAAAAAGACAGGTAGACATAAGTATTTTTACGCGTGGCGACAGTTGCGAACCATGAAAAGTAGCGATAGAGTTTTCTTGACTCTAAATCTCAATCGAATGGAAGACGCAGTAGCAGTAAACCGGCAAATTGACGGAACTACGTTGAAGGTTTCACCGCAAGACAAATGTGCTGAAATAGTGAATGCAATAACGGAAGCGATTCACCTAGCTTGAAAGTAGAAGGTAATAAGAAAATTCGCCCGAGGTGAACGCTAGATTATTTATCTGAAAGTACAAGACCAATATAGTGATGAAACAAAAGTTAATAAATACATAAATAATTAGTAAATTAGGTAAAGACAAACATAATAAACTACACCACAATTTCTTTTTTCTTGATAGAGAAAGAAGAAAATAAATATGGAGGTGGTGGCCGAAGCCTAGCGGATGTGTATCCGGCCTATAAGTGTAATGCTTTCACCGAATAAGTACTCGCTATCGATAAGAAACTCTAAACATAAACTCTATCGCACTGAGATTTAAACCCACAAAAACTAACTTGATAGTCACGATTTTTGCCCACCCTATTCATACGTCCTCCAATGGAAAGTACGGAAAATGTTTTATTTACAAGTAAGGTTCCCTGCTCTTGAATGTTCGAGTCTTGAATCCGTCCAAGCATTAAATAATGAATTTTCCCCCCAGTTTACGAAAGAAATTTTCATAATGATTACATCTTTGCTTTGGCAGAATATAATTTAACGAGAATTTAACCAAAGTTGTTGACCATTCGTGAGCCCTCTCATCAGTTTATCGTATCCTTTATTCGGAAATAAGGTCTATCAGTAAAATAGATTTCTGAAATTAGAAAAATATCAATATGATGTAAATATAAATATGTTTGTGTTTCTCTTGAAAATCTGTTGGCATTCCACATATATATTTTTAAATTTATTTATTTAAAAAGTTAAAAAGAATTTTTCTCATAAGAGGTTGCACGTGTTTTGGCCAGCGGTTTCTGCAAGTAAAAATTATAAAGAAATGGAAAGTACCAGAGTACATAAGGGTTGAATTCGGTGGTTTTGACCTTTCTCTACATAAAATAACAGTTTTCCATTTAACTGATTTATTCAGCGTACATTGAAGCTAACCATTGGGAGCTTAAAATAGCATTTTCGGTCTTTATTCGGTCTTCCTTGTACAATTTCAAGAAATCTGCTTCCGTAGCTCAGAAGCTTATGGCGATGCTGCTTCATCATATCCTAATTATCAATTTTGGTTTCAACGTTTTAAAAGTGGTCGTTTCGATTTCAATGGCAAAAAACGGCCTGGAGAACCAAAAAACCTCAAAAGCAGATAGCATAGTAATTGATGAATCAACTGTTTCTAGACGTTTAGATGGCTACCTCGCAAGTTGACTGAAAATGCCATTTTGGCCCCTTGTTGTAAGAATTGGCCAAGGATACACTGTTGCAGTTCGAATGGGAAGTTCTACCACACCCAGCTTACTCACTAGATATAGCGCCTCCTGGTATCCATTTGTTCAAAGCGGTGCAGCACCGGCTGGCACGCGGGTCGTCAAAGTTAAAGAAACGCGAAAATGGGTCGCTGCTAAACCAATATGAGGCCATTCGATATAATATCGCAATGTTGCCAAAAATATTGTAAAATGTCGTAGAAAATGCTGGAAACTATTTTGATTAATATATATTGTACCAATCGATTGCGCTGGCGGCGTATACAACTATGTATCAAATGGGATCAGCTTATTTTCATAGTTTTTGAACCTGCAGCTTCTGAATCGATTTTCATTGGATTCTTTCATGGCGGCACTAAAACTTTCTTTGGTGCAGTCTATTTACTTAGCGGAGGTCTTGTTTTCTTTGAAACTAAACACCTTGACTTATTACTAGGTTATCCAATTATTGTTGGTGACTTTAATTGAAACTCGCTTAATTTAGCTAGGACAAATTTTAGAAGATCCCCCTACCCCACACCTACTCACTTTGATGTGACCAATCGAACCGCTTCTGTGTTGGACTTTTCGTGGGTGAGCGATTATTCTATGATTCACCTTGCTAATCAGGTGCGATATCCTTCCATATCTTATCATGCTTTAAGCTTCACTATCCTTCATATTAATACTAAATCGGTTTTTGAGTACAGAGATGTCAAAAATATTGGTTGGGTTGACGTCTACACCTGTGCAGGCGTTGTAGGCTTTTCACTTGTTTTCGTTTATTGACAATACACTATTAGCATTATCTTCATCACCTTCAGTATTCACGGCTTTGCTCTAACAACAACAACTTGATTCACTGCTAAAAACAACATGCACAAAATGAACTAATTGTTCGCGCGGATTAAAATTCCTTCCGTTTGTCTTTAAAGTGTTCAGTTATGGAACCGTTTTTTCTTTTATAAAATTTGCAACAACACTTCACAAAAAGCACTCTCGTTTCAAATAATAATCAGTTAGATTATTAAAAAATGCACTAAGAATACTATTCATTATCAATAATGCGAGAAGCACTAAAACATGGCTGCACATAATGGGTGTTCGTAAACGAAAATATATAATTTAGTTGTAATGGAAAAGCTCCACATAAAGTGAATTTATTTCTTTCGATAGCGTATAAAAATCGATGGTACTGTATATATGGTTGTTATTTAAACTTAGCAAAATAAACCTGACCAATGACAAGGATTTTTTAGTCCGGACGAAAAACTTATTCCATGAGCCTTCTTAATAAAGGATTGCTCTTGAAGATAGGAGGCTCAGATGCTTTTAACATTCCACCGTTGTTCAACCATTCAGAAAAAGTACTTCAGGGTTGGAATAAATAAATAAAAGAACCGATGGTAAACTATATTAAAATACATTACCACACAGATAGCTGTCTGGAAACATTACCGTTTGTTCAACTATAATACTTATTTACGTTACCATTTTCGTTCAATATGATCTTAAGTTTTTTTTTTCTCATCTATTTTTGTGCTCTGTGCAAATTTTTCTCTGCAACTGCAAACAATAAGTGACTGTCTTTTATTACAATATATTTTGTTTAAAATCTTCACATTATCTTCCTCATTTTATTTGAACGAATTTATTAATATGTTTTTCTATCTGTCTTTGTCTGGTTAATCTCGTTCTGTCTGCAGAAGCGTTAAGCGTTCAGTTAGTATATTAAACAATTATGTTGCAAATATTTAATAATTATTATCATGACATATCTAATCCTTAGTCTGACTACAGAGAAAATTTTAAAACAATTGTATTAAAGTAGAAGTTATTAACATGAAGAATAAGCTACACAAGCTTTTAAAGAATTGCAAATGAATTTGGTAAACGTTTTTATCACGTCTATTTTCTTAATTTACCAGAATTAACGGGGACGTCATTTTTATCCTTTTCAATTTTAGATCTTCAAAAACAATTGCTATAAAGGACGTAATGTCCCAAAATTTCTTAATAACTCATGTGCATGAAAAAACCTTTTCAATATTAATCATCAGTTTTTTTATAGCTCGTCTAATTTTCGAGATGACGATGACTTACCAGAAAGCATGCTACAAGAAAGGATCACTTTGATCTCCTTTTCCTTTCGAATTGTGACAATTACAAGGTTAAAAAATGGCTGGTCTATTCACATACACGCCCACATTAGGATATAAACCGCGACAACCCTAACAAAATAGCGAAGAATAGTGTTCTTACGTATCTCTTTCGATCCCCGAAAAAATATATCGAAACACTTGCCACCCAAATGTTCATCAGAACCACCTGCATGTTGGCCAAACGAAGGCAATCGGTTTAAGAAAACTTTCACAATTAACGCCAATTTTTGTCGTATTTTCGTCGATAGGTTTTGCCCGTTTTTCCGGCAAACAAATGATGACGTCCCTATGGGATTTCTGGAGGTATGTCCATTAAACCGTTTAATAAGTGCTTTCACAAAAGTAGTATAAAGAAACCTGCTGCCTGTTCGAAATTGCGACCTGTAGGTTGAATACAAATTTACGTGAACAGACATCAGAGAGACAGACACGCAGGCTTAAAATCGCTTTCTGGAATTAGGCCAAAGTTTCTTTGATTATTGCCACCACTATCTGCGGGCTGAGCGAGTCATGGTACTCGAAAATATTTTTACTCAGCTTTTGCTGTTAATATGTGATAGGAAGAAAAAATTGCGCAAGTCTTTCTAGGCTAGAAAGAAAACTTAAATCCGCGGAAGTATTTATGAGATATTAATTTACATGGTATGCGAAACGTTATGATGGATGTTCGTGACGTACTTTGCATAAACGAATGCTACACTTTGGGCATACTGAAAAGTTGTAATAATTTAACCAAAATCAAAGACCTTTTAATTTAACCTTTTGAACAACCTCTCGGCAGTGTTTTCTCCTACCGTATCTGATGTCTCCATTTCCAAATCGAACGTGCCCAAACACGACTTCCTTCCTTCATCCCGCTCTCCTTATAACTCTTGCTGATCCGCACGTGCAGGAGACATTCCCCGAGTGGATGGTCATAAAAAAAACAAATTAATATAAGAATAGAAAAATGAATTAAACAGGCAACCCGCACGTATCGCTACTATTCTTATTTCTTTTTATTATCGTTGTTCCAAACTTATTTTTTGCTTGATTTGAATAGTAACACATCATTATTACATGATTTATACTAACATTTGACTCTCTCCCTATCTGCATGCAATTCAGCTAAAAATCACAGCGGGAACAGATGTGCGCACCGCATGACCCACATGCATCATTTCTCTTAAGATTCTTCGAAGAGATTGTATGTAAAATGGTCGAAGTTTTGATTACAACAAAAGTTCGTCTAAACCACTATGAAAATAAAACGCTTTACAGACCGTGTCCTTTTACGCATACTCAGAGAGGACATAACCGAAGAAATGAAGCAATTGGTTAGTAAGAGATTTTATGAATATTTACAGAATATCTCAGTTTGAATTTTGCTTTCCTTTAGATAGCACAGGCAAACACTTCTGATGCGCGCTTCATGTCATAGGTGACACATTTTACGTAGTCGATTCTTTACTACGAGTTACGCGCAAAAATTGCTTTACCTTTGTTAAGTCAAACCAAGCAGAAAGTACAATATGAGAATGTGCTAAACACTGTTTTTGTGATGCATGTTTGCTTTTGCAATACAAATATAAAATTAGCACATATGCCCATTTGTTACTGAGCAGCACAAGAAAGGAATAAAAATGAGTTGAAAAGACTTTTGTTAAGTGGAAAAATAATGACTGTTTCTAAAATAATAATTATATCATTACAGCAGGACTATAATAGAAGCATAACATGCTATGAACAATCCTTTACATAGTACCAGCAAACATTTAAAATGCCACAATAATAAATAAATAAGAAAATGCTGAAGAAAGCACAGATTCGCTACAAATAAAACACTAATGTCGGTTCTGTTCTTCAAAACGAAAAATTTCTTTTTTTCAAACATTTGCTTGAAAAAATTATTGGGCCTCAACTACTTGCCCCATTAGGAAAATATTAAAAAGGAGTGTCATTATACCGCTAACTAAAAAGTAGGTTTTGTAATATAAACATCTTGTCGCAGTTGGAGTTGCATTATTATACCGCAAATCACTTTTCGATGACTTGAGGAACAAAACAATATTTTGAAGGATTATAAAGTCTGTGCCTACTATGATCGTGTTAGCGCACGCGACGCGTCCATTGTTTTTAATCTCAATTGTCGGGTTTTCCGACAAGTAGAAAAAGAGACGAACGGGCAGAAACACAAATCGAATAGATGGATCGACGCAGCAGCGGACCCGTGCCTAAATGAATAGAAAAGCATGCAAATCGGTTGACTAGAAAGGTGAACGGATAAAGAAATGGGTGAAAAAAAACGAACATAACGTGTACTACTTGGAGTCTCTATTCTATGTTTTCGACTTGCAAAAATCACTAATAAAATCTTTATATCATTTACAAACCGTCGTACATTGGTTAAAAGAAATTTTGCTCTACTATCGTTATGTCCCTTTATCTTACAACTTCGAACCATCGAATGGATGGGAGCACATGTTTTTAAATTTATATTTCCGCTTGGAACATTCACTGCCCAGAAGATCCTTACGGTTGATGTATTGTTCGCAAATTCGGAGTCGATTAAGCCATTTATTTATTCTTTCCCCTGTCTTTTCTTATTAATGACTATAGGTAGATGACGTAGATGACAGTTAGGAGACCACTGTAATTTCGGGCCTGTAGCAATTATCGCTCTTAAAAATTGACCAAGGTTATCATAACTTTTGGTGTGAAACGTTCACACGCTCATGCCTAGACTGATCTAAAACTAAATACTCACTGATCTAAAAACTTATTCAAATATTTTTCTGTCTAGTTGAAGTACAGCAAATGTTACTTATTCTTAGCTATGTTCATGCAAAGGATATGAGAGAGAGGCATGAGACAGTTTATTATACCATAATGTATATTATATGCAATTAATTTTCGATGAGCGTGAAATTTAATGTTAGCTTCTTATGTTTTATATTTTCAGCATATTTTCTTTTTATTAAATGAAATTTTTACAAATGAGATTACAAATGAGATTACGGGGTTATTTTTTTACAATTTTTGAATGTATAGCTTAACTTTTTAGCTATTTTATTATTATTATTATTATTATTATTTTTATTATTAAAAACTCTACCGCACTTGAGGTTTGAACCCACGACCATTGAATTGCTAGTCGAGACTCTTGCCTACTCGGCCACTCAGGCGAATAGAGGAAAAAGTAATAAAAGTAAATCGTTCGATTTAATTACATGCCCACAATAAACCAAATTCTTTTCAGTTTCTTTATATTGGTTAAAAGTATTGACTACCAACGATTCATCCCATAGTGAATATAAGTTTTGATGACTTAACGACCTACACTGAAACTTCCACGTAGACATAAGATAAGAGGATACGTTGGATATAAAAAGATTGTAAAATAGAGGTGAATAGACTTAAGATTAAGCTCAAAAAGCCTCCCTGTTCAATATTTTTCTTGCGTCCTCGGAGCCGTAAACATGACATCCGAAATAAGTGAGCAAAAAGAAAGCAAGAGTGAAATAGGGAAGTGGTACCCGCACCCTAGTTAGTGTGTGTCAAAGGGGTATATGTTATCCTTTCACCAACTGAGTAGTCATACTATGCTTATAGAGCTATGACCAAAGTAAATTCCATACGAGATTTGAATCGGTGAGAAAAATTTATGTTCAATCCATTAGCTCATTTAAATGAAAGCTTATTTTAATAAAATACTTGTTACACGTTTTATTGTATACTTTTCGCATTCTACTCTCCCTTATTTCATACGCATAATGGTGATGTTAGGAAGAAAAAAGTAATTCACTACGCAGTTTGGAATAGCAATTCAGCTAGGAATTCAGCTTGTTGAATTCGAATTTCGAAGTTCTGTTATTTGATATCCATATTTTAGGCATTGTTAGGAGGAAGACAATCCACCGTTTTGTGGCGCTCACCATATTTAATGAGAATTGGAGTCGCTTGGCCTGTTGCATTCTACTCTTCAGATCTTATATTTTATATGGATATCAAGTGGAAAAAAATGCACTAATTTTTAGCGGCCGTCTTAGTAAGTACGCACAAACGTCGCACATATTACAGTTTCATCGGAACGTAAATCGTGTCCCAGATGTATGCTATAAAACCTTTGAAATAACTGCCTGAGACATTCCGCGGTCGTTTCGGTTGTCAGAATTGGCTCACTAAATCGCCCTATCTGTGCCGCGGATGTAGCCGCTATTCACATGTAAACCATTTCTAATCCTAAAAATTTTGTGACAAGAAAAAAAAATTCTGTTTTCTACTCAATTCAAATTTTGCGTACGTTTCGGGACATCTTTTAAACGAATTATAACACGTTTTGCTGACGATTAGGCGATTGGATCTTTAATCTATGTCCACAAAGTTTTTTTATTGCATTTTAAACCACTTATAGTTTTTTTACTTATCGTGGACGTGTTTTTCCTTTGGCGGATGATTCTTCAATGCGGTTTTCGTAATTATTTGTCTAGATCCTCGAATTACGATGTGATAAAATTTTTATGTTTATGTGGCCTGACTGCTATTTAATCAAACAAGGAGGATCAGCCCAAGTTTTAGCTTTATGTCTAGATTTTTGCGACTGGGAGCTTTCCAACGATGAACACCAAGCGCACAAAACTAAATCGTAACCTATAATACATATATTCCAAACGGACTTTGACGAGTGTTTTTAATCCCGAGTACCTCCATTCTTGGGTGAAAAATCTCATTTAACCAAACAACAAAAAACCGAAGAATTAGTTATTCGTGCTTGAGAATACCAGAGTAGATAAAAATTGAATTTCCCCAATTACGTCCCCAGGGGAATGAAGGTAAAAAGAAAGACGTAAATGAAACAAACAGCAAAATAGACTCTATTTAGTTTCCAAAAGTTCCTCGGAACTTTCAAAATCAAACAAACGTTAGACGCAGTAACTAAAATATTATAAAAATTAATCCATAATATCGCGATAAAAGTTACGTAAGATACATTTTCTTTTTTGTATGCATATCATCGAATGTTTAGGCTACGTTCACTCTTCTGCCGCCATCTTCTGAGTGTCGCAAGCATTTTAAAAATATGAACATATCCCAATCCTTCAGATCGGTAGAAAAATATCTCCTTTATTTGTGAACAGAAACATGAATTCAACATTTAAAGAAAAACAAATTATTTTGAAAGATTGCCCCTAAATGTGTGAGTGATCTATAGTGTATAGTGCCTAAATGCTCATTTTCGTCTACATTTTGTATTGCGTGTCCATTCATCGTCTAGCAAGTGTTTACAAAACGAATTGTGGTCATTCAAACGGAAACGCAATCATAAATATGTGGCAAATAAAAACTAAATAGGACACGAACAAAACTGTAGGCAGGTACCAAATGAAAATCGGGAATCATATGTTAAACAAAGTGTATCGAAAAATCGAAGTAAATATGTTTGAGTTTACGCTAAAATATCGTAGATTTAACAATAGAATTTGCATAAATAAACAAAAATGAGTGGTAAAGAACCGACGTAAACTTTTTTTATTTTACTACATATAAACGTAAAATATTCTAAAACGAACGCAAAATTTATTTTTCAGTTAAACGCTATTGAAACGTCAATATTTGCTTGAAGATATAAAAATAAAAAAAATTTTTTCCTATTAATATGAAATTAAAAATTCTCGCGTGACGACGTCGCAGTGTCTTGTTAGTATTATTTGCGCAATACTTTTATACCCACCACTGAAAGATGAGTACACCCACTTTGTCATTATGCTTGCAACACCTAAAAGGAAGCTTCAGAGTCCATATGAAGTATACATATTTTTAATCTTTCATGCTCATCTGAATCGATTAAGTCGTGTCTGCCCGTCGATGTGGTACGTTGTTGACATTCTGATGGTCGCAAAAATGAAGATATTGACTTCAAATTTGGTAGAAACATCGGCAGTTTCTTGATATTAAAAATGGGCTAAATTGGACATTGGAACGTAGACTGATCGCAACTACATTGTTCTTAACAAAAATTTAATCTTAACAGAAATTAGAAAAGTTAGAAGGTTGAAATTTTCCACATTTAGTTTACGAAACACTCTACTCTTTACGTGCAAAACTGAAGACAATTGGCCATGCCCACACAGAGTTACAAGTGATTAAATATTCCTCTCTTTATCTTTTTGAAGATTTATGCGTATTAATCGCAATATAAACAAGACAGTGTGTTTAAAACTACAACAAACGAGACAAAGAAGAAGTTTAGAATTATTTTGAATTTTCCTCAAACTGAGATGTACCATCGATGTAGGTATCAAATAAAAGGACTTGGAATACGAAAAGTGTGATAATTCTAAATTAATTATGGTGGACGTCACGACGTGGTAGATTCATTTTTCTTAACAATTTCGTGAAGTTGGAAGACAAATATTTTATCCCATTCACTCTTTTATGGGGATGGCACGTATGCGGGCGCCTTAAAAAAAGGGTTCACTCACGTATGTTTTCTTAGAGACTGGATTGGACGCAACGATGTGTCCACCGTGCCTGAAGGCATTTTGTTTAGTTCCAGGTAGATATGATTGTGTAATTACTGGTGTGATCAGGGAAAAAATATTAAAAAAATGAACTCAATTCAAAAAAAAAGTTTGTGACAAGAACGCCAGAATACTTATAAAACCGTATGTATATGCAATAATTCGTATATATTATGGCCTATTGGGTCAAAGTTGGTTGCTGTAACATATCTCGCGTATTTTTGCAGAATTTCTGACAAAACTCGATACGGAAGATACGCGGATAATAATATCGAAGGAAAGAACTGCGAGCAAGAGTCGGATCGCGAATCAACACGCTAGTTTTCTTTCCCTTCTACAAAAATCTCTAATCGCATACGGTATACCCTAATTGTAAATACAATAAATAATAACAACATTCCTATAAAATTCCTCGCAAAGAAGAAAAGACTCGTTACAAGCGATAATAATTTACCTTCTTTGTTTACTATTACAAATGGGACAAATGACCATAATATTTTCTCATTTCTTGCGCTAGCAAGCATGAAATGAAACAAATAAACTAACAAACAAACACACAAGCAAGCAAGTGCTCTAAAGTGTGTACTTCAGACCATTTATCTTGATATGCCTCTTCAACTTTCACTTGTACCATTTATGTGTAAGGACGGATTGAAGTGCTGCTCGCACACAAACACATAGTTTACCATAGTTGAACATTATCTTACGGCCGACATATGAACTTTAGGAAAATGAACTGTAAGGAACCCACGAATTTTTTTGAAAGTTTTATTCTTCGAATACATATTTTTCTTTTTATACTTAAGAACAAGTTGCGAAAATTGTCTCAAGACAAAGGGGTTTTTCAATACAGCCTTCGTTTGAAGAAGTAGCCAATAAAAGACCATGCCTACTTACAATGGAAATAACTTTTATGGCCTCCCTCCAGAGCCGCTTTTAGTTCGGCTTGAGTTTTTTTGTGAAGGAATATTCAGAAATCTCCGCATGAAATCAAATCAATCAGCGAACTAATTTTTACTATTTGTTTCATAAAGGTTTCCTTATTCAAGCAGTTTTGGTCTGAAAATCATTAAGTATTTTTATGGCAATATAGAGTTTAGATGTTCATCAAACTGCCATTTGAATAAATCAATTATTTTATCGTTTGTGTTGTGCGTTACGCCTTTTTGTTCAAAACGATCTCTATAAATTTACGCCGAGAACGTCAACAAAGCAATTGCACCTTCACTCTTCCGATTCCTATGTTTTCATGACACGGGAGCGTTATCTTGCACTGATTCGTATTCGCATTGTTAGCTTTTAAAAAGGATTGAAACGACCAACAAGCGGCGATGGAGAAAGACGTAACCCTCTTCAACCGCTATTAACGTCAACACTCGTCCTATCTATTTCTTCCTTATGTATCGACGCAAACATACAAAAAATAAATTTTTTTTACCAAATTTTTTCCAGAATATCGCAACTTTTTATTTAATATTAAACCTTCGCCTTTACTTTTACTTTTTTTTTTTGGGTTTTGCGTATTTTGTACAAGCACGACTTTCTTTACCGTACTTATAATCACTTTATTGTCAGTTTCTTAACATCTTCCAATGCGATATTTCGCATGCAAGTTCCGTATGCATTCATGTAATGCACGTATTTTTTCTTTTCTTTCTTCATATAGAGAAGAAGGCCGTGTGCAGACTTTAGGACTGTGCCCGTAGTTTTGAAAACATTTGGCAGAAATCTTGGTCAGAAGCAAAAGTAAAAGAAAGTTATAGAATACTAAAGTCGAATATGGAATAGTAACGCGTACAGTTATTGAAGCGTAGCAAACAAGGGAAGTATGTTGTGCAGTTCGAAAGGTCTGTGAATTCATCAAGCATTTTTACAGCTGCTGATTTTTTAGCGAAAGTCGAATAGAAAAACTAATCATAGTAAAGTTAACAGCGATTGCTTTACGCAAACTTTTTTACATGCACGTACTCACCATCGTGGCGAACACGACATAAATTGTTTTCCATATTTGTAAGCCATATTTGTAAGCAACACTTAAGATAAAAATAGTAGGAGTCCACCTTCTGGAGGGTATGATAATGAATGTTTACATGTAAATCCTAAAAAAAGAAAAAACCTAAATATGTGTGCTCTATAATATTAGGTGGGCGCGGGTAATTTTTTCTATTTTCAGAATAAAAGTGGGAAATTATGCGGTATATGTGCCGTAATTTATGAACATTAGACAAAAAACACGGTTCACAGTTTTTGTTATATAGACATATGTGGGCATGTAGCAGGCGAGTTCTCTGAAAAGTATAGGTCCTTCTAAAATTCTTTTACAAGTTTGCAGGCGATATCTTTATTTTTGCGAATGGGAGAATGTTTATCACAGATGTTACACGGTTGTGGACCGCTAAACGGACGGACACCTTTGATGCATTCAGAGTTTGAAACTAGCCAAAAATTTATATATTTTATGAGTTTGTTGGAGCTTGCCTCAGTGCGTTATAAATGTTTCGAAAAAAAAATGAATATAAGACACTACAAAACTGAGTAAACGTGGCCGATTTTTTCCGTTTTTGTGAAAGCGCTACAACATCGCCCATAGAATATATATTCAAATTTGTGTAGATTTGTTTGCGGTAGTTTATAAGTAATTAATA
>KK499974.1:65315-83767 GCA_000688715.1 Glossina pallidipes
TTGTGCGTTCTTTTCTTCTCGATGGGAGCGTGAAGCAGTCGAGTTGACCCGGACGTCGCTGTTAATGTTGAATTGCTTCTTGCCGTTTTTGTCCGGAACCCGCCACTATCGACCTTCATCGCTGGCGTTCCACCAATAACAAATTCCATTTAAAATGATTTCCCAACGGGCGATTCGGCTTCTATCCCACCAAACACCCCACATTGCCTTCTTACAGGGCACGTCTTTCGTTACTAGTGAAGCTTCTTCCGAAACACAAACCTTTCTTCTTTTGAGGTATTTGAAAAGAAGACATGATTCATCCCCATTGACAAGATTCTTCAGAAACGGACACCGCCCCCTCTGCCTTATTATTGTCGCTGAGATCGTGGGGGACCTATCCAGCCAATTTCTATACCTTTCCGAGCTTTTCAAGAAGACGAACGATGGGATCCACATCGGCCAACATTCGAGCTGTCAAGCCTTCGTCACATTCCACGGCTACCGAAAGTGCCTGGTCATCGAAATCAGAAGGTTACCTCTTCTGGCTTATCTCCCAAACTAGTGCAAATGGGCAAAACATTCCCTGCATCGAATTTCGCTAATTGTGCCCTCACCGTTTCGTTCATTGAGATCCGGAAATGACTACGCTGCTTTCCATCCTCTCTAAAAGTGGTACTGCATAAGATAACGAATACAATTGTCGACACGAATTTTTATAAAATAAAAATAAAAGGATTTTTATTAAAATATCCATTTACTTACGAGTCATAACACCGGGTTACACATAAACGTTCAAATTGTTGAGAGCAATTCGACACTGAATTGTTTGCCTTATATTTACATTAAATGATAAAGTCATGCTTTAGGATGTTAAATTATGCAACATGTTTGGAGTTAACTACCCTCTGGTGTACAGGAGAAGCGAAAAAAGAGAAAATCAAATCAGGTGTAGATACTTATGTTTTAAGACAGCCTTAACAACAGTATCTCATCCTCAAACTTAACAAACAGTACATAGAAGAACTAAAGAACAGACGGGCGTGTCGCGTTTCCTGCATTAAGCCTTGATAAAGAAACGCAGAATTTAATTGTAATACCCAATCCATCACTCTTACAACTATCAAAGATACAACCCAGTATATGATAATATTCCAGTTCAACAAATTGATATCGCTTCAAACGGATTTTCTAAAATCAATATCAGTGCAGACGGACTTTCGTTTCCACTGCATAAGGACTTTTGATTTTATTACACCGATCTATTCAGAATCATTTCTTAAATCAATGTAGCCATCACTTTTTAAATCGATGAAAGTCTCTGTAACTTTGATAGACATACAAACTTCTTCTGCGACGGACGCCGAATTCAATCATTAGTAAACTCGTCATCATTAAAAAAACTTACTGCTACATTATTTTCTTGTATTACGCTCACCGAGCTAATAATGCAAACAGTAAAAATTCATCGTGGTTGCGATATGAACTTTCTTAGTTTTATTCTTTTCAAAAATTTTTTCCTTAAAATACTATTTATTATTATTATTATTATTATTATTATCTAAATTTAGCCAGAGAATAAATTCTAAGACTAAAGTCACTATTTATTATCTACGCTCCTTCAATTAACCTCAATTGCCATTCATCTCATGTTTTGATGTACACAAGTAGTCTTCTCAATGCTATGGACTTTTCAATGAACACATTCTGAGTGCAGTTCTTCTTTTCATTTATCGCCACGTGTCAAGGGCAGGCCTTTCCGGCTTAAACAAAGAATATGGGAAGAAAGTTTTTTTCTTTCAATATAAATTTTTTAAGATTCATTTCTACTTGCTTCAGCAATTTTCCATTTTATTCTCAAAATTACATGCGCAGGCAAAAAATTTTAAATTTCTTCAAAAGAAAAAAAAAAAATAAATAAATAAAAGAATTAGAGAAGATGTACAAAAACCTGACAAATATTATAAAAAAAATTATAAAAGTAAGCAACATTACACGAAGGTCATTGGTCGTCATGGTTTATCAAAGCCAAAGCAATATTAGAGAAAAAGAAAATATTGTATTACAAAAGTCTTACGTACAATGTTTGCAAAAATGCTATTGAAGAGGGTACAATGGTGTTGGGACACTTACTTCCTCTTTCATCCAATATGCCTTTGTAGCATTTCTATTAAAAAATATATGTATGATAAAACGTCTTTCAAACATTTGAAGTTAAATTTGAAAATAGGTGGTAGATGGTGGTGGAAATAAACAGATGAGGACATCATAAAATAATATTGATGATTTGCCAACATAAGGCCATTGAAACATTAGTCGATTTGTGTCATAAAGTTATTCGCGATTGAAAATGTCAGTTCCCGAACCGAATTGTCGTTATTTGAGGGGATTTTAATTTCTGCTTCTGAACCTCCTCGAATGTTCTCAGTTCAGTCGAGACAGTTATTAGTGAAAACAACATGTCGTGACTTTTCAACGCTACCAGAATGGTGACATTTAGATCTTCCAGAAGGAAGATCTAAAATTTCTACTTTTTCTTGACTCGTTCTAAAGACAAGAAAAAATGGGATGATTGTTAGGGGCGACTCAAGTACGATAACCTCAAGTGTAGAAAGTCTTGGGGAGTTTTTGGCACTGCCTCCACGTCGACGGCCAAAACGAATTTTCACAGTTGAAAAGATATGTTCTTATCAAGTGGCGTCAGCTTGATGCGTTATGAGTTGCTAAAATCTTCTGCAACTATCACAGACGATTATTGCGCGCAAGCCGAGCGCGGAAAGATAAGTGACCATGATAATTTGCTTTTGCAGCATGACAATACTCAATCCCATATCGCAAAGATGTTGAAAACGTCCTTGGAAACTTGAAATGGAAAGCCTTATTCCACCCGCAGTACTCTCCAGACGTTGCTCACTCTCACTATCACTTGTTTCGAGCAATTGCACACAGTTTGATTGATGAACAGTTTCGCAAAAGTCTTACGTTGGCTCGGTACATGGATCGCTGTAAAGGTTGAGTAGTTTTTCGACTTGCGCTATCCGAAAGGTAGCCGAAAGAAGTGGGCAGCAATGGCCCTTATTTTGAATAGTAAGGGTATAGTCAGTTTTTAACGTGAAAATGAAGTGAAAATGAAAATTTCTAAGCCTAAAAAATGCATTACAAATCAGTGCATTCCCGCCTCAAACTATAACCAACGCAACCAAGAATAACGGTTGTTGGCTAATTAATATGAATTTTAATGTATGCAAATAATATCTCCTGCAAAGTATGACATAAGTAATGACGATTCTGAAATAAGTTAATCTTTAGAAAATACATTTTCGTTCAAATTAATCTGTTTTCACAGAACTCATAAATAAAGTAATACCTTCCCACTCTTTCTCGCAGCCGAAGACAGTGTAACTAAATCTTCAGTTCAAGGGATATTTTAAAAATTATTTATAGTAATAACGGCATAAAACAAAGGAATTAGAAGGAAAAGTAGAAAACACAAAATGCTTAGAAGAGCCTAAAGGTGATAATGACTTTCAAAGTGTTATTGAAAATTTAACACTTCGTGGAACAAATTTTTTTATTGACTTCGGTGGGATGGCCTTTATATGAGCTTAAGTAAGATTAATTTGAAACGTTTGGAAAGCGTAACGTTCAAATAAATCTACGAAACTGTCTAAGCGATTTAGATTCAATTTTGAAAATTCGACGATTCGTTTAAATAAATAACAAGACATATACAAGAAAGCTTTCGAAGTTGAGTTTACAGACTTGTAATAAGAAGAGCAAAAAGAATTATTTTTGTGCCTCACGCGCATTGTTGACGAATTTTTCTAGTATATTAAGAAACTTTGTGTTTAAGTTAGCTTACACTGTTTACCACAATAAAAATGACAAAAATTTGGGAATGTTTTGTCTTCGAAACTTGAAATTGAAATCGTTATTTTGAGGTAAGTAACTCTTTCATCAAGTAAGTAACTTGAAATGAAATGATCTCCTACTGTTGTGAATGTATTCAGGTCTCTTGTTCGTATAAAATCAACCGCTTTGCTTCCTACAGCCTACGAATTGCTTTGCACTAAAAAATAGTTATACGATTGCTGCTGTGTTATTGCTATTAAAGTCGCAAGAACCAATTGATTTGTTTTACTTTTATGCTAGATTGTGGCGCCAGAGACGAGAATAAGTTTCTTACGATAAACACACAAATATATATTTGCACATGTTTACCTCCTACTAAGGTATGAGATATGCATTAAAGTTAAATAAATGGTAACTGCAAAAATGTGCACAAAAAGCATTAACAAGTTTATATAAAAGAATTCAAGAATTGTACCGAACTTATGGCGCATCTCAATCAATCAATCAATATGCACGCAATGTATTACAAGTAAGACAATTTCATCGGCTACGTTCGCATCTTTTATACCCTTGATTGGTGTCCTATTAAAGATTGAAAGAAGGTAAAAACATAAATATATATATTCCATAATATTGGGTGGGCGTGGGCAATTTTTTTTATTTCTGTAGAATAATATTGGGAAATTATTATCGTGTAACAGTTGTAGCTTGTGCGTAGCGTGCAAGAGCGAGGGAAGGCAAAAGTGTGCATTGTTCTTGTTTTATGAACGTGTGGGCGTTGTAGACGTGTTCTTTGAAAAGTTTGAGTCTTTTGCATATTCCTTTGCAAGTTTGTAGGCGATATATTCACTTTTGCGAATAGGTGAATGTTTACCACAAATGCCAGACGGTCGGGTAGACAAACAGGTGGACAAACGAGCAGGCGGACATGCTTAGGCGCATTTCAGATTTGAAACTGGTCAAGAATTTATACACTTTACGGGATTTTTTAAGTCTGTTTTTATGTATTATAAAGATTTAAAAAAAATTAAGTTACCGCAGTTTTTTTCATTTTTGTAAAGGTACTACAGCGTTGCTCACACATTCAAATTTTTGTAGATTTTTCTGCTGTAGTTAATAAGTATATCGATCGATTTTTTAATCGTTTTGAAAAACACAAGTGTTCTTTACGAAGTATTGCGGGTGTGCTCTTCGACCAATTTGACCCAACTGGTATGAAAAATTTGGTATGGCCGGAGAAATTCTTTGAACAATCTCTCTCATATAACCGTTCCCACCAAACTATATCTTATATAGAAAATATTTTAATTTTTTATAATTCATGTCGAAAATCTGTAATATAATCTTTTCAATAGTAAATTCGCATAGAAATCAATCTTACCCAATTTGGACCACGCAGGTTTATTTTTAGATACCATCACATATCAGGATTCCTCTAATTTGTATAGTTAGACAATAAGTATAAGTAAGTATGTCAGATAGATAATGAGGTAGTGCCCGTCTGACTGATTGATGCCATTTGATGAAATTTGTTACGATGAACTGTTTCCGACAAAAGAACGAAATCTATTGAAAATGCTACAGATCGGACCACTTTTCAGACTACTTGCCTTATAAAGCCAAAAATCGCTGAATAGCAATATTTCGGGATTCTAAATTGGTGTGAAATTCTGGATCGGATGTTACCATTTTTTGATCCCACTGCTATATAACCAGTTCAACCGAAACTGCATCTTTATATGGTAAAAAGACTTAATTTTTAATCCTTTTTAGTGAAAATTCGTTTGACATAAAAATTAATCCTACCAAGTTTTTTTGGTTTCCATTCCATATAAGGGTTCTAATGAAAAATAAACCTTTGTATGTAAAAAATCTCTAAATTTCGATATTCTATGATGAATATTAATTTTATACAGAACTTAGCTGCATAAAATTAGGATCAAGTAGATCTATTTTTTGAAGATCATCGTGTACAAGGATTGAAACGAAATTTGAAGCCCCTATACACGAAAAAGAATTAATTTTTTACAGTTTGTGGTGAAAATTGGGGCACGTAACAATGTAGAATAAAATCTAGGTGTAGAGCATTTGGAACATATTGGTCTATTTACTAGACTACTCAAGTCTACTTTGCGGTCTTTTACGACAGAAGCAACTGAGATATAAAATTTTTACCAAACGAATTAAGTTTGCTAAATCTGGATCTCGACAGTTGAAAAGTATGTCTTTACATAAAAGTAGTGTATAACTTTTGGTGTGTTATCATGAAATTGAGTGAATGTGCAAGGTTGAGCGGTGTAGAGTACCTTATGGATGGCCTTGTCCGTCTATATTGTGCTTGCTTGCTTTCAGAAGGAAGCTTTCCGAGGCACACTTTCCAAGAATCATTTAGTTGAAATATTTACAGGAATAGTGTATAGTACGTATATGTGTGTATCAATAAGTCTCTAAAACTATACAAACTATACATCCGTTACTATCATTTTCTCCATTTTCATAACCAGCTTAGGGGCATTTTCTCAGTATCTACCCTCTATGGAATGTTCTAATAAATTAATTTTTTTAGTTTTAGTTATGCTTGAATTTAACTTTCTTTCTTCTCATCTCCTTATTTTACGCTTCAAGCCAAATTCTTTTCCTTTGTTAGTCTCTTTTATACGTCAGAGAAATATAATATAAATCGCAAGTCTTCCCACCCGTTCGGTTTAAGTTATGGAGGAGATATTATTTTTGTTGCGAAGTGAAGTGATTTTGTGGTGTAAAATCTTCTTTTGGTGTGCGTTAAGACAGCAAAAGGATTATAAAACTTTTCAAAATTAAATTTTATATTTTATTATTAGTCTCTTTCAGTATGTGTTATAATTAAAAAGCATTTAAAATTCAATCAATATTTATGTTGTACGTAATGCCACAATCCATTTTTAAAGCACAATAACTTCTTCAATAATTAATTAAAAGAATACACTTCGGTTTTACGGTTGCCAGAGAAATAATGAGTATGTTCAGTTCCCTTGATAAGAGAACGAACCAGAGAAAAGGAGTAAAAATCATTTGAGGCTTATTGCAAAAGGTGTTTCCTTAGACGACGATACTTTACCGCTCCCACTTAATTTTAACAAGCGAATTTGAATTGACTTTGTTGACATATTTTTCAGTCTAGTTCTTGATCAAAATTTGGACAACATCCAATGGCCAACCAGGGCTCGAAATCAGATATTTGCTGCGAATAGTAAGTAATACAACAAATCAATGTTTTGAATTTTGCATCCTCATGACGCTTCTATACAAATGTCGTTTGTAATAAGGCATGCAAAAAGGTGACGGTGAAGAGAGCATCAATTTTGTCGGGCTTTTTTATTGCAAGAAAACCCGCGGATAATTGAACAAATTACGGTGCCCTATTCTGATGGTGGCAGCGAGTATTGTTGTCATAAATTAGATGGCTTCTTGCGCAAAGCTTAACAGGTGATCCCGTTACCGACCGTGGCTGACAGTTTATACTGGTTTGTTTTGCAAATTTCCACAACGGATCATTTCTTACATTTCTGTCTGTTTGTCTATCTGATTATGAATCTGCAGAATCTTCTCACTTCCAATTTTTTTAAAATAAAATGTAGAACCATGAAAATTGCTACTTGTGCTTTGTGCGAAGAAGAAGAAGAATTTGAAAATATTTTTATTAGTTTTTAAATTTAATCACTTCAATTTTTATAAGCATGATAGAAAGTCTAATATGCTCCGTGTATTGCGCTTAATATTTTCCGATTTAACCGGTGCTGTTCATTTAGCTGCGTTTTCTTAGCGAAGTCAGGCCTACTTTTGTTACTTAGAAATCTAGTCAAATGAATTGATGAGCACGCCTACAATGCTCCCAAAATTTTACAGCATTTGAGTGAATACGTGCGATTTTTACTTTCGAAAAATCTTTGTGTCCGATTCGAAAATCAAATAAATCGGACCAACGGGTCACCCACAATTACCCAAAGTCAATAATAAGTAGCGCACGGTATGTTATTATGGTGTCTGATTCTATATAATTAGGTGCTATATCCATCACATTCAAAATCAGAAGATGGTTTAAGAGACATTATATTCAAAACACGATATCTACGATACGGGATTCATGTAAACATTTAAGGGAAGATTTGCGACATATTCTTGTCTATTGTAATCAAAATCCTGTTATCTGTTTATTATAATCAAATCTCTTTTATGTCATCATTTTCGATTGATAACTATCAGGATAGTTTCTTAACTTTTGAAGCAGGTATAGTTGAAACAAGCCTAGCAAATTTTCACGTTTATCTCAATCTTTTGAAAGCCAATTTAAAGACTTCTGGAGTGTTTCGGGCAAATGAATCTTTCAGAATGATAACGATCCAAAGTATACATCAGTCATTGCAAAGGAATGCCTACAATGTTTCCAAGCGATTACGTTTTCTTTCCGATCCGCGCATTTGAAAACATATGGCATGAGTTGGATAGGCGGGCTTGAAAAAATAAAATCTCTAACATGAAAGACCTTAAGAAAGCGCCACTTGGGGAATAGAACAAAATTTGTGGCGATGTACCAGAAAAATTGGTTTCTTTAATACCAGGACTGTCAGTGTTAGATGCTAAAAGCGATTAAACAAAATATTAGTTTTTTTATTTTATCCGCAAATAGTGTATCAAACTCTCTGTGAAACCAACTGTCTGTACACTTTTTTGGAATATTTTTTGGAATTGAATTGTATTTTTTGTTTATAACGTTATCTTAAATCAAAAAAAAATGTTGAATTGTTATTTAATATAAATTTTTATTTTTTGCTCCTCACCCCATAAATAGAGTTTTTCATAATAGAAACTTTAGTTTTTTCTACATTTTTTTAATTACTTTTCCTCGTAGAAAGTAAAAATATTTAATAGTTTATTAAAAAACATTATAGCAAATGCAATATAATAGCGACTGATAGCCGTCAATACGTCAACTTGCCCACCAGATTTGTCAATTGCTTTAATAGCAATTGCGTTATGTTCACTTCATGCTTCAGTTGTAAAATTTTCAAACGTAGTAAGCAAAAAGTTTACTAGTTAATAGCTACGACGAACAATAGATGTAGATAGTAAAAAAAAATAGAAAAAAACAAAAATTGATATAATCTGTTTTCCTATCAGTGTGGAAAACAAAGAAAAAATCGAAGCATACAACTTTTTTAAATTTCATCCCCAGTAATCAGATTTAATTAACTATACCATCTGTGCTATGTGTTCAACTCCCAAAAAGACGTGGCACCGACCTGCCTTTTATTATATCAACCCAATCGAAATTTTTGATATCATTTGATGAAATTTGATTGATTGAGATGTTTTAGCCCAAAGACGAGTTCTATTGAAAACAATTGGAGCATCAAAATGTTTAAAGTGTATTACTTTGGCATACTAAATGAATATAAAGAATTTGGGCGGGATAATCTTTTGAATTTCCCTTAGTATATAAGTGTTTTGTGGTGAAAGTTGGACCACTGGACTTAGTTTGGATTTCGTAGGTCGATTTACCTTCTCTTCCCATATAAAGGTTCTCCTGAGTAGAACTGACCTTTGGTATCGTAGCAATAAGAAGATAAGTGAAGAATTTTGTAAGGCGAAGTTTTTGCTTGTTTTTGAAACATATTTTGACATTCTGAACCTACTCGGGCGAAGGATGACATCGTCTCTGTATTTGTTACATGGGCGTTGCTCTATCCGCGTTGATTAACTGAGACCTATCATTTCGAGCAAGCCATTGTTTAGCGTGAAATTCCATTCATATCAGCTCTCATTTATCCATATGTTTCTTTGATAGCCGTGCGAAATTTTAGGAGACACATTAACTTAAAATGAACGAGAGCGCAAGTTATATTTACCCACCGATTTCTATGATAAGTAAAAAATTAGAACAATAATTGAAACAGGAGTTTCCAGGCCTACTAACTAAAGATTTCAAAATTGGAACAGGCGTTTAAGCTTAAAATTAAAATAGCTCCACTTAGCTCTGGAGAGCTAGAAAATTTTTTGGTTTGGTTAATTATGTTAAGCGTTTAAAATTCGTCCAAGGCTGCGTTGTGTTGTTTAATCTTATAATGATTATTGCTGGTATATTTCTTTCTATAAATAAATTGTTTTTTATGAAAATTTTATTTTTAAACATCACACACTTATATATTGTAATATACAAGAAATATTATTTTATTTAAATTTTTTCTTTAATTTAAGTATATAAATATATATATATATATGTATGTGTGTGTGCGTAAGGAATATTTCCATATACCATCATTTATTAATTAAATCCACATGCGTTGTCGAAAGCATATTTCATTTCTATTAAGAGGACCTTGCAAAGCATTTATTTATGTACGCATAGGAAAACATATTAAAAATGCATATTTTATTACGATATATATTATATCGTATTCACAAGTATGTAAAATACGTATCAATAATTTTTGAGTAAAACTTTTATGTTTTCCATTTGCCACGCTTTATATTTGCTAACTTGGCAGACATTCAATTTCGAATTTTTTGATATATAAACAAGTAAGAATATTACACTCGGACAAGGCAAAATATTAGCATTTGCAGTAGCTTTCATCCTTGAGTCAAAGCAAGTCAGTGCAATACAAATTACATGGACAGACAGTAAGATGGACAGGTGGACAGAAAGGCTTAGAAAGAGAAGTCTATCTTAAGCTCTTATGCATGTTGCATATGTCCGCACAAACTTTATATACCCTGTACAACAATAGGTGTAGGATATAACGATTGTTGCAAAAGGGCATCGAACGCATAAACCTTTACATTGGCTTTGGGAAAGAGAAAGGGAGAAAACTAGAGAGAAAGAGAGAGGGAAAGAGTGAAAGTAAGTAACAATATATGTAAATGCGTTACTTAACTTGTAAGTATCTGCACACGTGTTTATTGATTATCTGCAATTGAAATTAAGATTTTTCGCTTTTTAACACTTTACAGTAAGGGTTGAAATAAGTTGAGTTTCTTTATTAAAATTCGACAAAAATACACAAAATCATACCGCATAAAATTAAACCAAAACGCGCGTGCAAAGTAATTGCCGTTTCTAGAATTTTTTATATTTACGTGGATGTTGTTATCAAAAACTTTATATTGTAAAAAAAATATTTTATGTTGATGTTTATTTCTGGGACTATATGTCAAAGAAAGAAAACTATGTTTTTTTTACTCCGAATTATGGCGCCTCTAAATAAACACATCTTCTTGTATTATTATAAGTCTTTGTTTCTCATTCCAACAAGAAGTTGTGGGCAATTTTACCATGGAGTAAACAAATATTATGCATTTCAATGGAACCAATTTGCAAAATTGAAAATTTCGTGCTAAAAGACATCTTGCTGCTGTTGATTATGTTGAAGCTGTTGCAAGATCAGCACCACCAGACAGAGAGAAAGCTGTATTTTTAAAAAAAAGTAATAACAGCTCAGGATGTTGTGACATCATTTCATTAATGATGTGTAACGGCCGCGTATATAGGTGCAGGGGATTTCCGCCAATCGGCTTTGTCCTTGCTCTTCACAAAAAGTGTAGCGGTATTCATAACAACGGAATTTCGTTAATTAAGTTCTCTTTTCATAATTGTCCGCTCACATATTTAATCACCGAGATAAAGGATCCTGATTGGCTGTGTTATGGGACACCAGACGTCACGGGAAATTCGAGGTGATGAAGTTAAGCGGAATTTTGAATGATGTCTTATGCAGATAAGAGCTTCTCCATTTTACCAAGTAGAAAGCCAGAGGCATAGCGTTTGAAGATCAATAAATTATGGATACCTAAGTCGAACCTTTTCAGATTTCAAATTCAGTATATACGACATCCGTGCGAGAGAGAGCCTTGAAAACATGGCAAGTAAACTCTAAGAGATCCGTGAGAGTAAATGTTCCTTTTCGAAAGCCATGCTGGAATAGAGAAATTTTAGATTTGATATCCAAAGCTAACTGCTGAGTAAAAATTCGCTCAAACAATTTAGGTAAAACACTTAACTTGGCACAGCCCTTATAGCTCTCAACGTGATGTCCATTTACATATTTGTGAATTTAAAAAAGGAAACTTCAAGGACTGATTAAAAATCATTGAACTTACATTGAAATTGGATCGTCGGGGAATGATTTAACTATACATGATGATACGCCAGCAGGTCCACGCGCACAACTATATTTTAAAGACCTCTTACCATCTAAAACGTCACTTTCTAAAATGAAAAAGTTAGGAATCATAACCGAATTAGATGTCGGGTATAGATAGTTGAGAATTGAATCGGAATCGGTAGTTGAAACTTCGTCGGAAGCAACCCGCAAGGAGTTTTGCGTTTGTGACATCACCAGAGAACTCGGAGATGCTGAAAGATACAAGCGATTTTTCTTTTGCAGCTGACAAGCTTAAAAAAATATGTAGGATTAACAACCAGTGAGGATTTTGTCAACTGAAGGTATCAATAATAAGATTGGTGGACAGAAATCCTTTTCATAAATATTTTGAGAAATTTATTTTTCCTACTCTTGTAATATTTAATTGGAGAAAAGGAAACGCATGACCCTCGTACATCGGATAATAAACACAGTCAGGTAAAAACCTGACATAACAGTAGTGTACGGTGGAATAAGCTATTGAAGTGGTATGGTGGACTGATGACAATTGTTTATATAACAGAAGATGTCAACATATTCTATATATTTTTCCATTATTAGATGTATGCATATGATGGTAGGTATGTAATTACCAATTACTTTACATGACTACGAGATATGTTCACACAAAAGGAATTGCAGGAGACAGTTTATTATACCATTATATACATTATATACAATTAATTTTCGATGAGCATGAAATTTAATGTTAACTTCTTATGTTATATATTTTCAGCATATTTTCTTTTTATTAAATGAAATTTTTACAAATGAGATTACAAATGAGATTACGGGGTTATTTTTTTACAATTTTTGAATGTATAGCTTGACTTTTTAGCTATTTTATTATTATTATTATTATTATTATTATTATTATTATTATATAAATTTAGGCAGAGAATAAATTCTTCGACTTAAGTCCTAAAGCACTAGCATCTAAGGCTTTCGGCTTTATTTTTATTAATATTACTATTATTATTATAATTGAATTATCATTGAATTGCTAGTCGAGACTCTTGCCTACTCGGCCACTCAGGCGGATTAAACTTAGGTATTTTAAATTTGCCATCTTGTTTGTACTTTATCTCTTTAATATTTGTCTATCATTTTTAGTTATTTTTTCCAGAGATCGCTTGTTGTTCACTCCTTGCTACAATTTCCATGCCTTTCACTCATACAATTAACAAACTCTGTTAACTTTTCATTGAAATTAAAAAATATTCTAACTTATCTTTTAACGTATGCTAAGACCTTTCTTACAATTTGCTTCGAAATATCTTTTGCTACAAAAAAAAAAAAAAAAATGTTCACTTGCTCAAGAAACAGCGTTTTGACGAAAAAATGATAAATTGTTTCAGTAAAGTTTTAAAAAAAAATTTTTTTGAAATTTCGTCTTTATTTTTGTCAATCCACTTCCATCCAAGTCGCCGTTTTTCTTTTCCAATTTACTTGTACAAAGTGAAGCAAACTTTTTCCGGTCCTTTCAATGTTTATCAATGAAGTCTTATTTTTGCTCGAAAGTTCATACGAAAATTAGCTTTATAAAGTTCAGAAAAAATTAATTATATTTATTTAACCGGTTAGCTATTCAAACTTTCCTTCTTTTGTTGTTTTTTTTTCTGTCGATCACTTAATATTTTTCAACCAAAATTGTTCGCACACGTTTTTTCTTTCCTCGCTTACAAAATCACTCTCGTCATCTTCCACTTCTGGCCAAAATTACAACAAAAAATTTTAGAACGTCAATCATTTTTTTAGAGAGTGAAATTAACAACACCACTCATGCTTGTTATATCTGTACGAAATGTTACAAGATTACACACGTTTGCATATAATAAAAATATGCAAAATTTTTATAATTACCGTTGTCTCTCATGGGACACGGTACTTGTAAACTACGGTTTCGGTACAACGTGATACAAAATTTGCGATAATCATAACACGGCTTTGATAAAACACGATTTCAAATAATCGAATATATATTCCACGGGATTTTTTTGTTTATTTCTTTTTGAAAAAGCACTTTGATTTCATAACATCACAAGAGCGTTGAAAATAATAATTTGCTTTTTCCACCGTTTTGCAATTTCTATCATTGATAAGATAAAGTAGTCGTTATGTTCATTAGTAGTATGAAATATCGAAGTAGGCGGCTATAAACCGATCACTAATTTTCTTCTTGGGAATTGACTGAAGTGAGTAAAATTGATAGAGTCTTTGCTTGCTTTGTTTTTAATATTTTGGATAACTTTTTTAATGATGTAGAAATAAGTAGCGAAGATGGGTTTCAAACAATTTTGAGAAGAAAATGTAGATTAGCTACAATTTTTGAAGAGAGCCTTGATGAAAACCAATTTTGTGGATGTAATGATTGTTTCTATAACTGACACTGCTTGTCGGATAAGGCTGTACGCAGTATAAGGATAAAGGTTTCTGTTAGGTGTAACCGCCTGTTGAGTGTCCGTGAGACAAAAATTTAGAATATCGCCCGAACTAGCTAGCTTAGCTAAGACACGTACGATACTCTCTACAGCCCTCTTAAAACAAAAGATGGATAGACCTAGAGGCCTTTACAGACATCAACTATGCTACCTAAAAGTTACACATAGGTGGTTACATTTGCAAATGAAGATTTGCAGGCATAAACTATTATACCAAAGTGCGAATGTATTGAATACCTAGAGGGACTAATTATTTTTTATTATACTGAACTTTCTGCCCGTCTGCTTTTGTTGTGTTCAATTTACACATTCCAATTTTTGAGACACTTTGATGAAATTTGATACACACACATACTCTTACCAAAGGAATATTGTTCGGTCGGATCACTTTTACGACCACTTCCCATATAACGCTTTATTTTGTCAAGTTATTCTATGGATAACTGTATTACGTGAATTGGTGTACGGTGCTTACGGGCGGGCCAATCCTGTTATAACGATTTTACTCATTCTGAACACATTTTTTGTTGTATTTTTACACTTCACCATAATGTTGAATTTCATATTTCTTTATATCACCTTTAAGTTAACTTATTTTTTCATTTATTTATAAGTTTGAATCGGAGGTTTAGGTTGTTAAAAAATCTTATATTTTAGGACATGGTTTAGATAGCACACGAAGCGTAATTTATATTATTTCAATGCCTCCTATGACACGGCTTCGATGTAACGCGGAGCAGGGTTCGGCATAAAACAGCATATATGGCTTTGTTTTTTATTATATTTAAGGTTAAAGCATATTTTTCTATATTATGTGTTAGTGTGAATAATGAATTTAAAAAATTTCGTATAGTACCGCCTTACGCCTATATACCTAATTACCCAGTTAAACAGTAATGTTCTGTGTTTTTATGTTGTAATTTCACTAAAACTGCGTACAAAAATATTTTAAACAAAAAAAAAAAAAAATAGTTTTTTGAAGTAATAAAAACGTAAAAAAATCCAACTTCTGTAGTATCCGTCTTTGCAGTATGAATACTTCAGTAGTCATTGTATTCATTGCGTCTACACTGTTAAATAATGTATGCACCATGTTAAACGGTAAAATAAACAAACTATTAAATTTAATATTTGTTTTCACTACCATACATCCACAAATTTTACCATTATTCCATATCTTTCATTGAAGACTTTATTTTGGAACAGGCACCACGAAGTAATGTCATCCTAATATAGTGGAATTAATTTTCTAGTGAAAGATGTGATCATTCCTCATCTATAGTCATTATAGAATACTGCACATTAGTTATCTTAGGCACATATTGGGTTACTTTCCGTAGAAGAGTCGCATGAGTGGTCGACTAGGTAAGAATTGTGACGGCTAATTCAATGTTCGCATTTTCAAATCTAAGTACGGTAGAGTTTACTTTGCCGTAGCTACAGTAAGTGCTGGGTCGGTAAAGGTATATCATTTACCCATTGGACACATACCCACTAGGCTGCGGCCATCATCTCCTTATTTCTTCTTTCTTTCTCTTTCCCCACTTCTTTCTGATAATCAATGGGTTAAGCGAAAAGGGGACATCCACTGAATGAGCGGTCATATTAAAAAAAAATATATGTGGAAGGGTGTTCACAGGATTGGTCCATCTGACCCATACTTACTACAGCAATTTAATATCTGGAAATACTATTGCGCTGTGGTTTTTATAATAATGATAGTAAATATACGGAGAGTGACCGAAAAACTGGCCCGATATAGCCTTTTTCAGTATAAGGTCGTCGGTCCATACAATACGGTCTACTGCATTGCATGAAAACTTATTCAAAATCGCGGTCTGTAGTTTCAAATCAATTAACAGACAAGCTTAAATCAGATTCAATTGATCGGAATAATAAACAGTGGGTCTACCTTAAGTCATTCTGGACGCTACATACATTCAGGCACACATATATCCATACACACATTATACACTGTATTCTATAAGTGGTCAAGAATATAAAATCCCAAAGCTCATTTAAAATTGTTAGTTTTCCGATTCAGAAAAATTAAGATCTCAAAAATGCTTGAGAGAACATATCAATGAAAATTGTGACGACCAGACAACAAGAAATTAATAGTGAGAATAGGAGGCTGACTAGAGCAGCCCAACTTGCTAAGTTGGGCTCGATGCAGCTCGATGATTTAAGCGTTTAATGTTTAATATTAAAAAGCTAAAGAAATGTGAAGAAAAAAGTTATTAGTTGGAGTCCATTGATATTAACCGATTATACGTTCGTATATGTTCGCATAATTATACGTCTGATTATTATATAGTGCGAAAATAAATTCATTATAATATGTGATACGACAGGGTATGTGCGCAAATACATTGAGGGTGCATTAAATAAAGTGCCAAATACAAAATGCAGTGCAGATGAAAAAATTTCAAACACAATTCTGCTGCACCAAGGAAAATGGTCAATGTAATTATAATACTTATATGGCGTAGGCATGGTCGATTAGTACCAAAAGAAAAATTTTCTCAAAATTGAAGCACTTTTCCAATCAACTAAAATGAGCCGATTCTATGACTGATTTTAGGAACTTCGAAAAAATAAGCCATTTATTTGAAGTTGATTTTGCGAAAAAAAGGGATGACGTTCCCTAAATTTTAACATATATTTTTTAAAAATTTGGTTTCAATTCTGCATGGCAGAGAGAGAGCCAGAGAAAAAATTGTTTTCACAAGCCGCAGCGGCATCACTGTCTTTTTAAGAAAGTTGAAAAGAATATTTTATTATGTAAAAGCCCTTATATTAAAAAAACCTCTTCATTACCGTACCCCATCATACTATTTCCAGTGTATTAAGTTGATGTGGATGTATGCAAAAGGATTTGACATATAACCGATTTTTATTATACCAATCGATTCGAAAATTTCCCAACTAATATAGGCACGTCTGGTCGTGCGATTTCGGCCCACGTAGCCTTGTAACAGGTCGTGATATTTTGACGAAATTTTAATTCATTGACGTATTTCAAGCCAAAGATGAACGCGGATGAAAACGTTCCAAATCGGATCATTTTTAAAGTTCTAGTCTTTTTTGAAACGGTCGTCGTGCAAATTGTTTCGAGCTATTAATTTTTCTCGAAAAAAGAAGATATTTTCGTATACTAAGTTTGGAATGTGAAAAATTGGACGAGATGAAGTCAATTTTGGAATACATTCTTACGTAAGCTTTCTTACAAACAATTCTATTTGTACGTATTTTACGATAAAAAGTGCTGCAAAATAATGACAAAATTAATTTGACAAGATTGATTTACATTGTTTTGCATTTCGGAGCCCTCCCCACCAAAGAGTGCCGCAAAGCTCTAGAAGTTACTATATACTATTCGCTTAGAGGCCCACATGCTCTAATAGCCTCAAAAGGGCATTAGTCCTGGTATTGCTTTCTGTATCAACCAATTTGTTCTTCTTTTGAAGAGTTGATTGCCTAAAGCCAGTGGCTAGTCATGTTTGTCCGTACTTATGTTTTGCGCTCTCCTATAAGTTATAAGAGGAAATATGCTTAAGAAAAGAAAGTTGAAGCGTAGCACATTTGCTTTTTTGTAACACTTGTATTTGTCAACCATAAATTTTATTTTCAAAAAAATACATTCTATTATTTACAAAAAGGAAAACTGTTGACATTATGGTATGATTTTTGAATTTTCTTCAAATACCATTACTTCAAATACCATACTCGCATACTCGCTTTATTGAGAAGAATAGAAAATCTAGAAGATAATCTAAAGAAATTTGTGAGAAGCAAAAAATAGATATATATTTACTTTTGGTATCAGTGCACATGTCTTTACAAAATGCAAACATTTTTCTCTTACGTATAAAGAAATTTCTATAGACCGAAGAAAGTTTCAGGCAAAAGTCAACTTTACTTATTGTTACAGTTTATAGAGGAATGCTTCACTTGTCAAATGGATTAACTCCACTTTCTGAATTTTTTTATATAAAAA
>KK499974.1:100099-128528 GCA_000688715.1 Glossina pallidipes
ACATAGCGCCGCCATGTCAAACGAGCGGTATTGGTTTGTTTTGGCTATGTATTGGTAACTCGGTATTGGTTTGCCTTGGCTATGTATTGTAAACTCGGTATTGGTTTGTTTTGGCTATGTATTGGTAACTCGGTATTGGTTTGCCTTGGCTATGTATTGTAAACTCGGTATTGGTTTGTCTTGGCTATGTATTGTAAACTCTTGCTACGAGTGGCTGATAGTTGTCATGCAAGATGATGACTTTTATCCGCTATTACTGGTCTTTTCGAAAGTTCTTTGAGGGTTTGAGTTGGACTTACGCCCAATAAGTCTTACAATTCATTGTCTTCGAGCTTCTTTCTCTAGGTCCTCCAGTCCGCTCTTTATCGTCGACACAAAAACACCGCTTTGAACCCGTTGAAACCAAATCAGTAAATTAAGGTCTGATGAAGTAGCAGCAACATAACCTTCCAAAAGTGCTTGATGGGTTTCGGCAGCAGATGCTTTCAAATCGAATAACATAAGTAATGAATATCGAAAATGCAATTTTGAGCGTTGAATAATTAGCATCCGTGTTTACTGAATAACTGAATAATGCGAAATCTATAACTATTATTTTATGAAGAGAGAGGTGAAAATCATAGAATTCAATTGGTACATTTTCACTAATAGCCAGCTCCTATTACTATATAACAATATCTACATGTATAGTATTAATAGTAATATTTTATATAGGTTATAATGCTATATATAGTAATATAGTATATATAGTAATATAACTAATATATATAATATAACTAATATATATAATCTAATATTTATATATATATAAAGTTATTTAGTATCGAGAATTGCAACATGCGTTAGATTCTCTCCAAGATCTACTTATGTAAATCAAATAACTAATGCTTTATCTAGACACGGGATTATATTTTCCAACGCATTAAGCATCGTACAAGGAGCAAGCTTTGTAAAGGTGTAAGATTCGGAAGCTCGTTTTGGAAATCTTATTAACATAATAGCGCGGCTTTTTTTCGATTGTTTCACGACTAGTCGGCTTAATATGAAAAGTTGACATAGATCATAAATTAAAAGTAAATCATAATTAAATAAATAACGAATAATAGCGGTTTTAGGTTACGCTTTATATGTTCTGCGGACCCAAAATACAAGCTTCTGTACGAAATTTCATCTCAATAAAAAACGAACATACGTATGTAGGGGTATACTTAGAGGAGTACCTAGACTGTAAGCGAAATTAAAAAAACTACGAAATATCTATCCTTCGTTGCGTTGGTATAAAAATAAGCACTTACTTCAGGTGAGTTCCACAAACTTACTCAGTCTTTTTGATGGAAATTCAAAATTCCATAATATTGAGTAAGCGCCGACAATGTTTTCCGTTTTTGTACGGGTGCTGCGAGACCATCCATAGAATACGAATGCAAATTTTTATCGTTTCATCTGTTGTAGTTTATATGTAACGAGTACAAAATCAAATTTTTCCGGTTTTTCAAAACCGAGTTGGTTTCAGGTTATGTTGTGCTATGCGCATATCCTTTGAACGATTTGGCCGGGACTCTCGTCACCTACGTGCGTGTTTCTGCCAGATTTCATGGCGACCAGGAGAATGCTTCCACCTACGTTGCATGGATAGGCGGACAAACCGACCGATATTCTTATGAAAACTAATAAATACCATTTGTGTGGGGGGTAAATTTCTTTGAACACTTGAGGAAATTCTGATCAGCCAAATTAGTTGATAGGCTTAACGCATCATCATCAGTGGGTAGAACAAGTACAAAATCAATATAATTTCAAAAGTTTTCTACTTGAAGTCAAACACAAATACAAATAAGAAGAGTACCATTTTACGAAGCGCACCGTCTATCTTCAGCTACACAAACACTCCGACATAGTTTTGTTTAGAGCTTGAAGATACAATACAAAAAAACTTCGTTAAATAAAATTATTTTTGTGTATATTTTTTTCAGCTTATATTCTTACACATGTATTTGTAAACTTTGCTATTGCTGCTCTTACTGTGATATAAATGTAAACCGAAGAGTTTCTCTTCCTTACAAGCATAAACTATTGGATAAAATATTTATGTACCAATTTAAAGTTTCATTTTGTAAATATTATTTCAGTTATTTAAGATTCTTTGATGTGTTTTTTTAGAAAATAAAGCAAAAAAAAACTGAAAAATATCTTTTCAATAGCAAATCATTTTCTAGCCAGAATTTTTTTTGATAACTGATGTCTTCTGAAGTCATGATAGCTTATGTAACAGGGATTCCCTGTGGATATAATAACCCAAATAACATCTCAAGCTAACACGTTCTGTGTGTGAAGTGTTAAGTAATTGAACTCAATTCCTAATTACACATACAAACGCACAACAACAGATATACATCGTGTTTGAATTCAATTTTATAAACAAAATTTTTGAAACGCATTCAAGTAAGCCAACTAAATTAAATTTCTGTTTAAAAAAAAATAAATAAATATTTTGAAAAATTGTAAAAAGCGTATAATAATCTAATTTGTGAAATACAAGAATATTGCTTGCGTTTCTTTAAAGTACGGAAGCAGCAAAGGAATCCTTATATACTCTTATATATTTTATAAATTAAATGTTTTCAATCAATGTAAGCCTTAACATATGTACACCTATGGCCTTTGATGACTCATAACGAAGCGATTCGATACCGTTCTCGCCTAAAATCTATTGGGCATTCATCCTTTTTTTCTTTTGTTTACTGGTCAGCAACTGTAAGAACCACAGCCGCAGGGTTTTTATTTTGGTCCTACATGTAGTTGTAACTTATTCCTGTGTATTGTGAGGAGCCAAAGTCGTCCCTCGTTTTGGCCTCACAGGTTCTTCGTGTGGGAGGGGGAGTGCTAGGCTTAGTTAGGTTAAGAATTAGGATTAAGTAAAGGATTAGACGGACGACGAGAAATATTTCTGATTGGGATATGGTAAGGTTACCAAAAGGCAACCTTGACGGGAGCCCTAAAAGAGCTGGCTCCAAATAGCCCGTGTCGATGAACAGACTGGTCCGGTCGATTAGGGGAATGGGAACAAGGGGAGAGCAATTGCCTTAACTTAAAGTTGAAGTGAAGTTGTCTTAACTAAGTAGAGTTAATTAAGTTTAGTGTACGCAAGATTTAAGTTTGTCTACGGAAGAGAGAAGTAAAAGTTCCACTGGTCGAGTTGTATAGTTATAACGCGTTGAAAGAGAATCGAATTGAATACAATTGAAAATAAATTGAAAACAGAGATAACTGCAATTCTCCGAGTAATGGTATGGAATATAATGTGATCGTAATTGAAATAAAATGAAATAAATGTAGATGAGTAAAACCAACAAAAGTGAAAAGAAAAGCAAAGAACTTCTTGTGAGTCGGAGCCTGCTGCCGCTGAGCGTTCCCCAGCACCTTTAAGCGAATGTTAGATGAATCGTGACCATAAGTTTGTTGCTTCCCATATCCCTTCGAAGGGAATCTGTTTTACTTGAAAAACATCCACATACCCCATCAGGTGTCCAGCATTTAGAAGAACTTTAAGAATCTTAAAGGGGTCCTTAAGCCTTGAAATTATGTTTTTACAAACGCTAGGTAACAAGTGCAATCGAGCGAAACACGTTGTTTGCTTCTGGAAGTAAAACAATTCTGAGATGTTTTCACGTCGAAATATAGACGTGGTGACGGAAACGGTACAAATATGAGCTACATCTTTCATGAGTCACGGCAAAAGAATCTTAATAATATTAAACTCAATGTTATCAATACCAATTCTTCTGGACTCAATCGTAGACATGTTTTTTAGTACATTATTGTCATTGATGCACCTAAATTCGAATATCCCGGCGCCATTATATGTGACATTTCATTCAGTTCATCAAAATTTAAATTTTGCTTAATTGGTGACATAATAATACTAGAAAAACTGTAATGAAAAGTATTAAACAAGTATTAAACATGAGGTCGTTTTCTGCATTGCTTTTCAAAGACAAAATCTAATTTTTGTATCCCTTTTTTTGTGCCATGAACCAAGCCAGATTTTATATCAGAATAAGTAAACTTCGTGCATTCTTTTTTTTACTATAACTAATCACTCACAAGCATGACATGAAGGGAAAAGAAGGAAAGAGAAAGAAATAGGGAGTGGCAGCTGCAAACCAGTGCGGTGTGTGCGCAAACGATAAGTGTTATGCAGCTACCGACTGAAGCCTGCTACAACGAATTCTGTCACACTTAAGATTTGTACCCGAAAACACTGACTTCGTAATCGGGTACTAATGCGGAAGCTGATGCACATTCAGCATTTTTACATTCAAAAGAGCAATTCTGCGCCCACCAAAGGGAATATCATATATCTAACTTGCTTGTGACATAACTCATTAACTCACTTGTAAACTACGACGTGTTGCTTTTTGTCTTCAAAGTTCTTCTACTTATTCGCCCATAAAATCCACTATCCCCTCTGCATCAACATGATTGTATACTTCATTCCAATCAATACCAAAACAGCTGCTTTCTAGGTTAGCGTAATTTTGAAGTTTCAGTACGCAATAGCCTGAGTCGTAAGGCGATATTCAAGCCAGAAATCATAATGAATAAAAATAATATCACGCCGCGAAATCGTAGAAGCTGGAAATTGATCATAGAGAATAAGATCAGATTATTTCAGAAAGGTGTCTTTCATCAATAGATTTCTATTGAAATCACCCGGGATGATTATTTGCAGAACCAAATGTTGACGCCTCAAGTCTATCTATAAGAGGGTCAAGCTTTAAGAACGATCAGGCGTACATACATTGTCTAAAGGTATTTTCCTATCGTTATAACTAATTTCGAACATAATATGTTTAATATAGTCGTTTATACCAGATCTACTATTCACTTTATATATTTCGAAACACTTCTATTGTATTGTTTAAACTCTGGTCGATAACGTCGTGAATTTTTAATCCTCTTTTTTGTTGTTCGGCCAAGTATCGAAAATTGTCGCTGGAACTAAACAGAAAGCTACATGTAATAGCGAGTCGAAGAAGCAATGTAAATAAACTTTTATTCATCCGCCTGAGTGGCCGAGTAGGCAAGAGTCTCGACTAGCAATTCAATGGTCGTGGGTTCAAACCTCAAGTGCGGTAGAGTTTTTAATAATAAAAAAAAATATAATATTAATAAAAAAAAAAAATAAATAAATAAATAAATAAAAGCCGAAAGCCTTAGATGCTAGTGCTTTAAGACTTTAGTCTTAGAATTTATTCTCTGGCTAAATTTATATAATAATAATAATAATAATAAACTTTTATTACTCATAGCCTTTGTTAAGGTTAATAACCAATAGAGAACCTTTAAATACCTTTGAATAAAGATAGATACAATAAAATGATATAATCAAAATGATGTAATAAGGACTAGAAAAACAAATTTTAAACAAAAGTGTTAAAAGGTAATCCTGGTGTAACGTATACGATCAATTATGTTTTTATGATGTGATAGATCAGACTCGTTTTCATGTTATAGTTGGGATTACTAAGCCAATTGTTGTTGGTTTTGTAATTGTATTTACATTTGGAAGCGGTGTTGTAACTACTGCAGATATGTTTAGTTGTACTTAATATCACACAAGTTAGTTATTGCTTGATTTAAATTCCTATTTTTCATATCCGTTAGGCAAAAACATTTAGCGAGAAAAGGCATTAACACAAAAAAATCTAAATGAAGTTAGGTACCCGCAACTTACTTGTAAGAGGCTATATGAGCAGAATATTTACAAAAGTTGAGGTCAGTCGAATTGAACGGGCACTTTGTAAATAGATATCCTGAAAAACTATAAAAATTTCCTTCTTTTGCTACCTTAAAAATCGCAACTCAATGGTACAAACTTAATCTCAAGTTGGAGAAGAACTTAAAATTCGGAAGGGCATTTTACGTTACAATACCAAAAATGGCTTTTATTTCTATAGATTTGTTATTGGTCGTCAAGAGTCCTCTATTTGTCTGGAGTTCAACTGGTTTTGTTTCCCACATCGAGCGTCGATGAATTTCAACGTGAACTATGAATGAATGAATTTGGGGCATTGATTATGAATCCGTTGTTAACTTTCTTTGTTTTAAAGACGACAGATAGATAACCCCTATTTTATTGCGTTATGTAACACTACAATCATAGTTTTCTTTCCTATTACTTATTTAAAAAAAAAAAAAATGGGAAAAAAGAAATGGAAAATAGGAGACAAACTTGGAGTTTTTTTATTTATAAACAATCAGTACCTTTCCATCTTAACCCAACATCCCAAAAAAAAAAAAAAATTCATAGACTCATAAAAGAAGAAGAAGAATACAATATCATATAGAAATGAATATAAAAAATATAGAGAGGTGGTGTTGTTTTATGTTGGTGGCGAATGTTCTTTTCCATTTTCTTCCTATTTATATTATATTTATCGTTTACTTACAAAGTAGGAGATTTCTGCATTTTAAAATGGTTTTAGAATTTTGGTACATACAACCATAAACTTAAAAGGGATTCAATTCAAAAATATCGCATGTTGTATTATCTTGCTGAAACTCCCATAGCAGCGGCTTACTTTCTTCGACACGCGGTAACGCTACAGTTTTCAACAAGTTCCTATGTACAAATCTACCCATGGAGTTTTATGACATATTTTGTTGTGTATGACACTCAAACAAACGGGATTTTTATTCGCCTTTCCTGAAATGATTCCATTTTTTGCAAATCTATTTCCTATAAAGGATTTACTACATTTAAGTAAACTAAACCGTGGATCGACTCGATATAAAGTGCACGCACGAGTAGAAGCTCAATTTCAATAGTGTCGCTTGCTGAGTTGACAGGAGTATTTTAACTGAAATAAGTTTATAATTATTACTGACATTTTTAACGAATTATGTGTGTGAAGCCATATGTATAGGGTGTTTCAACAACTTCTACATTTTTGAGCTTATAAAACTTAAATATGCCAATTTTGTTTTCCCTTCATTGCGATAAGTTCTCTTTTAGTGTCATATGCACATAAATTTCGTTTGGTAGTGGCATTCCGTACTTTGTTGAATCTCATCTATTGCTAAAAGCTAATTCTTGGTGTTACCTCGCAAAAGTAAATGTGACCAGAAAAAATTTTTAATAATTAAAACAAACAACGATTAACTGTATTATAGCTGGTGTCAGGCTATAATGTGAACAACAAAATGCATGCAGGAAGAAACAAAGTAAAAACGCGTGCAAACAACACGGAAACCCGAGTAAATTATTTGTGATGTATTAAAATATAAACCGACGTATCATCGTACATATAACAGATGAGAAAAGGTACCAATTTTTATGTTGCTCTACAAAACATTAAATATAATGCTTCTAACTATAAACAACATTTAGTCAACAAATTTATCATTATTCATATGAAACTTTTAAATCTTCTTCCTTTTTAATGGCTAATACAAATTTGTGACACCCTACGCTGTTAGTGGCACAAGAGTAAATTAAGCTTGTGCAGGTTTATGCAACACTCAGAAGGATTTTAAATAGACTCACCTTTAATTGTGTCGAGCGTTTCACAATCAATTTTAGAATTGACTTAAGCTTATCTGTCCATCTGCCTGCTTGCCGTTTTGCGCGACTGTTGTTTTGTAGTCAACATATAGGCCGTAACGTGTTTTGGCGAGAGCGCTACTGAAAATTGTTCGGATCGGCGTGCCATATAACGTATTTTTTGAAAAGCGTTATATGAATATCTGTAGGGTGGCGTAGGGTATTTTAGGGTGGTTCGTAACCCACTACTCTGTGTATAGATTGCTTCTTTATGCTAACTGTTTCTTTTTATGTTTCTTTTATAGACTTTTTATGCTCCTCTGTTTTTTTTTTATATTCAATTTCGAAGATCTAGTGAATTTAATACTTGACTCGTTGTATTTTATGGCACGAGCAGGCAAGAGCATCCAAAATCATTTCTTGTAGTTATTTTTTCTAGCGCATCAAATAAATGCTTTTTGCAACAATACTTTATTTTCTCTTCGAATATATCAGTCGGTTGTAGTTTTGCTTTTGAGGAATTTTACAGTGGATATCGAAAAACATTCGTACTACAATTACTTATATCAACCCAAAACTTGTTAATTACCTAAAATGGGAAGCAAACTAATATTTATTACCTATGCTAACACTTCCGCTAAGTAACCAAATTTAAGACATAAAGCACATTCACATTGCAGAAACACAACCACTTTTTAATGTGAAGACGATAGGGCTTCTTATAACAAATTTGTTACTTGCAAAAACTTGACGCTGCAATGCAGTCAAATGGAGCTGACCATATCTAGTGCCGTTGATTCCTTGTGGATACCAAACTTATGCGGCTCTCATGGGTAGATTTGCAATAGAGTAATAAAACGCAAAAGGGTGTCTAAATGTGTGGAGAATTGCTGCGGGAGTCCGTAATCGCTAATGGAGCGGACCATGCAGAAACAGTCCAGAGAAATTGGAAGATATATGTTCACTAAGACGACTGTCCTGTGTCAATTGTAACTCGTTCCTTATTTTGTCCGTTTGTCTCTACATGTTCGGTTTTTTATGGCCTGGCTTTATTGTGTTCTATTACATTAACTTATTCCGTATCGATAATTATATCCACTACCGGAGGGTGTAGCTATATACGGTTTGTGAAAAAGTGCGTGACATCCCTGGAAAGAAGCTCAGCATCAAATTCTTCATCGAGCTAAACACATACGCCTGCACGTCTATCTGTCTGCCTGTCTGCATAATGTGTGCGGTAGGCACCCTCCTGGTTACAAGAATAAAGACATTGGATTTAATTTTTTCAGGGAAATTGAAAATTTTTGCACAAGGGCTGGTATTGAAAATGAAGATAATCGATCCAGGAACACACCCACAACAATAGGTAAAGCACTTATAAACCATAGAACATGCAACGATAAAAATTTACGCTTATATTCTAAAATTGATCCTTCGCGTTTGATGCTATATGTGATGAACTGCAAAAAAAACCAACCTCATGTTAAATGATGTTTTACTAAAACAGTTGTAACACCTACAGAGTGATTTCGGAGACATCGTGACAAAACATTGAAAGATCCTCCACGTAGATTGGTACCGACAATGGGCCAAATTGGTTAAAGGAGACGTCCTCATAAACCATAAAATGCAACATAAAGTGAGTGAACCCCTGCCTTCAAAAGAAAAAAAAGAGTATTTCGCTCGCTGCGCATAAAAATTTGCATGTTCTACTTTAATAGAAAGACGGCAGATATACAAGATTCGTCTACAGCCAAACATAATTTTATTGCTTGCTAAACTATTATGTCACACACCCCTTGCGATAAAAATATTGAATAATAAATTGAGGTAAATGAATTGAATGATAAAGATATGTGGCTATTAAGCTTATGCGGATGTAAACGAAGGGAGTGTCTTGATTATGGTGAATTTGAACGATATAAGTCCGCACAATTATTCATTTAAGGGTGTTCATGAAAAACAGGAAGTACAGCAGTAGGGTATACTATGCAGTCTGTTATCAAAAAATCGGCAAATAGTTGTATTAAGGAAGCGTGCGGTGACGCTTTTGTTGCTCAACCCTGACCAATCATTATGCTATGATTTGTTTTTAAAGATTATTTAGGTCCTTTTGTTTTTGTAATTGCCTTCGTTGAGTGCGTTTCACTCCCGGTCCCGTGGGGTGTGAAGAAGCCAGTTTGTTTCAATCGTTTCTTGACTTCTTTGATCTAGTGGTTCCTTAACGCAAGTAAACAATTTTTTTTTCTCAAGACAAACTTTAAAAGCTTTTTCGGTCGATTGTTATTTTTTAAACAACTTGGGTGGATTTTGTCCGTCTTTATCTGTTTTGCGGAAATACAATCAATTCATTCGTAAAGTAAAATACAAAAAATTAATCTTTCTTGCTATGGAATTCGTCGGCAAAATGAGAGGAATTTCTTGCAAAACTAATTAGTTACGTTTTGTTTACATTTTTATACACCATGTTAAGCTGGGAAAAATATACATATTAATAATTCATTTATTCATTAACTAAAAGGTGCATCATTAAAGAGGGCAGAGAAAGCAATTCCTTTCGATTAAAAAGAGCATATTTTTAAACCCATCGGTGATGGGTACAAAAGATCTGGTCACTAGCGAATATAATATTCTTACCTTATGCCATTTATTTAACGCATTGTTTATGCATAAGCAGAATTTTTTTTTTTAGTAGGAAGTATTTCCATTGCCGTGAGTTTTTTGTTTACATTAACATATTATTTCTTCTTTTTCTCATTTATCTCTGTTTGCTTTTAGCAAACATGGTGCAAGAGATCTTCCCCTTTTTTTGTTGGTTCACTATGCGACGTTATTTTACATTCAGAGGGTTCCTTTCTCCTTTTTCTGGTTCACTTTTAATGGCTTCTGCACTGGCTACCAAATACTTCAAATGTTTTGTTTTAATTGTATCTGATTGAACGGAGTATTTATCATAAAAATTTATCATAAAAAAGGAATAAAATTTTTGAGAAAACCGCACGCATAAAAGATGTCATTGCATCAAATTCTTTTATGCGAAAACAATGCTGCAAACTATTTGAGGAGTGTACATGTAACAACGTTGACATGAAAGACTCAGAATTCTTAACTAAATGATTTAATTCGATTCGAAATAAAAGTGAGTGGGAAATACCTCCAAGGCTTATATATTATATGAGTTCAAAGCATTCCCTTTACGTTCTGTTTTTTTCTTAAAAAAACTTTATTTCAAATATATAGCTTAAATATATTTAGGTTTCTAGCTGAGAATATCACTTAATTCTACGCCGTTATATATATGAAGAAATAAAAAAGAACATTGGAAGTCATAAAACGTGTATGGGGTACATAGCAAAGAAAACTCTGCAAATAAAAATCTTTGATTAAAATCAAAAAATCAATTGAACTTTTAGGCCGTCAGACAGCAAATAAAACAAAACCTAGTATATCGACTAGAAATTGAAAAAGAAACGGGATAACGTGACGCATTCTATTGAATGCCAAATTATCTCCAAGCAAATATGTGGTAAAAAGGGTTGGCAAGTGCGCATCAAGTTTCAAACGAACGCTAAGCTGCCCTTGCAATTCGTACAACGTTTTCCGGCAGGCGTTGCATAAAATTTGATCTCATTTTTAAGTATGAGCAACGTAACAGAGTATTGATGTGTGTATGTGAGAATGTGAGTATGCGTTACGTTTGAAACAATTAGTGCGTGAAACGCGAGAAAACTAAATAACAAGAATTGACAAGAAATTTTTTTAAACAAAAATCATTGGATATCTCATGGATTTATGATGTTTCGATTAATGCGCTAGTGATAGCACTTTTAATTGGAAGCCGTTTGGCGACTCGACCGTTCATTCCTCGTTACTTGTAGTGGCAAAATTTCTCTTTAAAGGAGACGCAAAGATTTTTTTTCATTTTTTCCTTTCATGGTTTATACGAATTCATATTAACGATTTCTAAATTTTATGCTGTTCGAATACTTAACTAAATATTACTGAAAATTTTCTTATCGAATATGAATAAATTTTTCGTAATTAAAGCAAGCAAGAAAATTATATTTGGTCGTGACCGAATCTTTTATGCCCGTCACCGCAACCCTAAGAAAAGAAAAAGACCTCCATTTTCATAGTCCATACTATTGGGTGGGCGCAACTGGTTTTTTCTATTCTTAGAACAAAAGGGGAAATTTATATGGTGTACGCGTTGTACTTTGTGCGTAACAAGCAAAGATCGCAGAAGCACAGGTGTTTACAGTTTTTGTTACACAGACGAGTGGGCGATGTGCACGAATTCTTTGAAAAGTTTGGCTCATTTTCAAATTCTTTTGCACGGTTGTTAACGATGTCCTCATTTTTGTGAAGGTGAGAATGCTTACAACAGAAGCTACACATGATGAATGGAGGAACATGCTTGGGTGTATAGCGAATTTGGGACTGGCCAAGAATTTATTTACTTTGTTGGCTTTTGAACCTTGTTTCTGCGCGTTTTAAAGAAATTGAAAAAAATCAAATTATGACGCACTTCAAAATAAACCAGTTCTGGCCGACTTTTTCCATTTTTGTACAGGTACTATAGCATTGCCCATACGGTCAAATTTTTGTACCCTTATATGTTGTTGTTTATGGGTAAAGAGCAAAAAACCAATTTTTTATTTCTTTTGAAGAACAGGTGTTTTCAGCTTCCGTAATACTGTAGGCGTATTCTTCGACGTACTTAGCCCATTTTCAACACCAACCTGGGTGCTGGGAACTTCCAATTGCATATACAATTTTCCAATATATGTACTTCATGGAGTCTCTGAAGCTTTCTTCTGGGTGTTGCAATGTTTTGACAAATGAATATGCCCCTCATCTTTCAATAATGGGCATAAAAAATTATATTTGGAGAATAATTTAGCTCTTTGTTTATGCTAATAAATTTGCTTACGTATTATCATTGATGGCAAATCAATAATCAAAAGTCCGTGACATATCCGTTACCATTAATCTTGAAAATTTCTTGAGGCTCTTCTCATTTAGTTCTTTCGACTGAAATAATATAAACATTTTATCGTATGTATAATCAATTAATTTACGGGATATGGTGATATTGATAAGGGGTGAGTTTTCAGCTAATTTTTTTATTTCTTAAAATTTTTTGTTTTTTGTTTTTGTAAGGCAAATGTACAAAAATTATTGACAGTAAATATATGGAATTCAAAATTTTGTTACTTTGATTTTTGTCACCTCTGTGAGTTTACATCGTAATGAGATCTTGACATTCATTGTTCGGTATTAAACATGCTGTTTAAGGAGAGTCATAAATGCAATGTTTCAAGTTTTTAGACTAACTCACAGGCACTTGCAGATTCCTACAAAAGATCAACAGCAAGACGATGCTATGTTTCCATTTCCATTTTCAAGTGATATCCTTGCTAGGTATGTAAGCGTTCGTTATTACCCATATGCGAAATGAATAAAAAATTTGTAAAATAATTTCTTAACTAGTTGCCTGAGCTGTTCCGTGATTTTTTTGTATTTTATAATTTTTTTCCAATTCCAATACTTTCAAAGCATATGAGGTACACATGATCTCAATACACTGTGAAGTTTGACTTTTCTATTTTTTACTAACACAGGGTCATCAAAGAATTGTTTTTATTTCAAATTTATAGTAAAAACATAAATTTTCTTTTATTCTGGATATGTAAATGACTGACTCTGGACTTCTGTAAAAATTCATTCCCGGCGCAGCAATTTTACCACGTTTCCACATAAATCTGCCCTTCTTTCCGCAATAAAACAGATTATCTTGATGAATAAGGTTCGTGGTTTATTGGAGTAACCTTAGTATAATATTTAATATACATACTCATTTGCTATTGCAAAAATGCTTGTGAGGTTGGTAATAGTTTGCTTTCCTTGCTCGCCCAGTCACTGTACATAGTACACTACACCAATGTTATTTATGTGTGAAATAAAGAACGACAGCGACAAAAGCCCCTCATAAGAAGAGGCTTTGCGTTTATATTGGCTGGCAGTCTCGTAAAACCGAGGTTGAAAGAGCGTTATAACACGGCTTGTTTACGACGTTCCTTCAAAATAAAAATTGAAGAGATATTGCATAGTGAAAAGCCCACAGAAGAAGAAAACTGAACAAACGCAAAATGTTCACCTTTTGTTCATCTAAAAAATGCACAGAGACAAAATACGCGTTCAACTTCTGCCGAGCAAAGCTAATTGTGAAGAGCACGCTTTTAACATTTGCCAAGAGTGCAGACGATGATTTTTACCATATTTCCATTTTTTACTTGAAATACTACAATATTTCTTTTAATTTGTTTGAAATAAATAAAGGAAATACTAAAATACGTGCTTTTAATTTCTAGTCTATTGAGAGATTAACACTGATTTAAGCATAGTAATATAGGATAGCGTATCAAAATAAGTTTTATTTAGCTTCATATAAATTAGATTCGCGGTTATATGTACTAGAAATTTTGACAAATTTGGAGCATAATTGTCTTTTTCTCTTTCCCTAATTATTCTGTTATAATTTACAAAAAAAGGTATACTGATTTTTGTATTGTTCTTTCGATGATTCTACTCTTAACATCTCTTTTTTGCATCCTTTACTTGTCGCTCGCATTGCCATAGTACCATGTGCATATTACAAGGCTTTCGAGAAGGAAGGCATTATGCATAATTCACATAAAAGCAAAGATCATATTTCATACCCTCTTTTGACTTGTGCAAATAAGTGCAGACAGATGCTATTATTTGGAGAACAAGAGCTTGTCATTTGTGGACAGTTGACAGTTGAAAGGTTTTGATCGCGTAACTTGTTTTGTTTTGAATTTGGTCATGAAATTTGCCAATGCAATATAATCATATATTGCATTCGAACTGTTGGAAGAATATTTTGATTTTTATTTGTGGTTTGTTTTGTTTTGGATTTGGACATGTATGCAAAAATATGCATATCTTACCATGAACATTTTTGGAAATTACAAGGTCGTTGGATTTTTCCGCAATACTTTATTTTTCTTTGTCTTTGTCAGGGAATATATGGCACGTTGCATCACTTTATTGAAACCACATATCGTTCAAGTTAAAATCGTCTAATTTCTCTAAGCTTCCCATTAAGAATACCATTTCGTGCTTGAAAACGACATAACTGGCCCATAAACCACATTCAGCGATTATTTTTCAATACGTTAAGGTCCTTTAGGAGTACCAGATGTGCTTCCTTTCCTAGGGATTGGTATTAGTTTCAGTTTGAAGTTTGATGGCAACCTTGTACAAAATATTTAGAGAACGTAAAAGGTTGGCAAGCTTGAGTTTGTTGCTGGTGATGATGGAGATTGCGGAAATTTAAATATTTAGATTGCAACGAAGTTTATTACCAAAACAGCTCATCTAGATAAAGAAACCATTTTACCTTTTCCAGTTTATGCAAATCAATGGAGTATTCTGTTGACAATAAACTCTTTTCTAAACTCATTGCTTGCATTGAAATTGAATGTTGAGAAAAACAAGCTGAAAAACTCTAGAACCTTCAAACTGACTTAACTCGACAACTAATTTCATAATTTTTGGAAGATGAAGTGGTCTGTGTATTCAAGATATGAAATAACTCGCTCATATTTTGGAGATCGTTGATAGATAAAACAAAGGAAATTGGTTCCTAATTGTGGCAAAGAAAAGAGTTGACGCACAAGAAATACCTTAGGCCGGAAAGATGTAAGAAAGACTGCAAAATATCTATTATTGAGGTATGAACTAATCCATATCACCAAATGCGAAGCGAAGTCTCATGATTCAGGCTAAAAGTTAGCAATCAGTTATATGTAAAGCTGATCTTCGACTCAAAGGGGTTGAAGAACTTAGCGGGACAAAAGTAAACCTACACTAAAGTAATACTTTATGATAAGTGATGACAAAGATAAACGTAAAGGCAAATGGTTCGTTCGACATGTGATAACCTGTTATAACTAAAAAGAAAAAAAACGTTTGCAAACGCATGCAGGTGAGATGTTCGTAGCTTTAATAACTTTATTATGAAAAGCTATTACATTTATCATAACTACTTTAGAGTAAATCATTTCAACGATAGTTCCCGAACGATCCTCCTTATCGAGAGCAACGAATCTTAGCTATTCTTTCATTTAAGAGTTGTAATAAATGTTGTAACAACACTTTCTCCTATTATTTATAACGTGGAATTGCAGTTGAGAGCGATGCAGTGATGAATTAAAAAAAGTGCTTAAAATTCTTTACGTCTACTTTTTTTCCTTTAAAAAAACATTTCACTTTTTACACTAGGCATGTGAAAGCGTTATATATTTTTATTGTTTCTGTAAGAGTAGTAGTAATGCCAGCCTGAGCAATGCAATAATATATCCCAAATGTTTGATTTATTCGTATTGTCTTTATGAAAAGTCAACTTGTTTGCTAATCTTTACCTTTCCCAGATATTTAAAGGGGGCATCCTACACGACTTTGCTTTTTTACAAACCAATGTATGTGTGTTCAGAATTTGTACACACATACATTGAGGTTTGGGCTTACATTAATTAATCGCGTAAAATGTTCGTCTTTTCTTTTATATTCATTTAAAACTCTAATACAACTAAATTATTCCTCGTACGCAAAAGGATATTGCACCTTGAAACTTATAATAAAAGGGTATGCATACACACACACACACGCATATGTATTTTTCTAAATTTTTCTGTATCTGTAACTTCTTTGCTTCCTTATAACATATTAAAAACAAAACATTTTTCTGAAGAACTTACTATTCATGAGAAATTTTATATAGAATGGTGTCCAAGAAAACTACCCACGTAGTTGAAATTTGGTTCACTTAATTTTTATGGCAAATTACTATCATGAAGAAATTGTCATCATAAAACATTGCGAGTTAGACTTTTTGGCACATAAGGACTTACTGATCCTGAGAATCCTTATGTGGATTGGTAACCAAAAAACAGCCATACGTGATTTCTGTATCAATTTTCGCAATACGATTCAGCTTTCATAGGAACGGCCTGTACCAATTTCGAGTGTCGAAGTATTATTACTCAGCAGGGAAATCACTATAAATAGCTTTCGTTTTTGGGTCACAACAAGTTAGTGTACATCAACAAGTGTGTTCATCAATATGTCTGATAACCTGCCTCAACCTGTAGCTTAAACACAAATTTACATAGACAGACATCAGGCGGACGAACAAACTTGGATCGGTACAGTAAAAGGTGTGTCTATCTTAAGCTCTTCTTGGTGCTACCTACGTCCGCATAGAGTTAATATACCATGTACCACAAGTAGCGTAGGAGGTAAATAGGAAAAAAATAAAAAGAAAGTAACAAAAAAAAAACTATTCATACACATGTTGTGCATATTTATGTATATTTAAAGCACTTTAATCCAAACACATTTGTGTATTTCTTTACATGTTACTGTTCTGTTATGTTGTGCACGAAGTTATCAGTACATAGAACGTTCTATATAAGAAAAATATATCAAATAGATGCAACACTTATGTAAATTGCGTGGTGTGCGTGTAAAGAAAGAGAAAAACTCTTATTATTTTTGGATTACAAAGGGAAACTTAGCCCGCACTTTATGCGTACATGTTCAAAAGTTTTCTTGTCCTTCCAGATTGCATAGTGAGTAAAGTTTAGGAAACCTTTGTAAAATAAGTCTGCGGCACTTACTGATGGCAGTTGAATTTAATCAGGGATATTTCGGCACTTTACAAGCTAGATATGATTTGCGAAGAGCACTTCAGGGTATCTAAAATCTAGCGAAACCAATAAGTCAAACGACCAGAGACAAACGGAAATCTAGCCCGTGGCAATAAAAGAACATCAATAAGATCCACAAAACAAGCAAATAACCATAAGTACATCAGTTGGTAACTATGGTAACTAAAGGGAACGAAAATAATCTCTTGTAACAAGCAAGCGAATTAAAACAAACGCAGTTTAATTCAACTTACAAAAACACAATTTTCAGCGCTTCATGATTAGCGTCAGCGTAAGCTGAATAAATCAATAATATGAATAGGAGAGCTGTTATTTTAGGTAGAGGAAGGTCAAAATCAACGAATTTAATCGCTATATATACTGGTGTTTCCCATTTCTTTATCAGTTTTACTGGCCAGAATACAAGCAAACACCTAATACTTAATCACGATGAGGCTAAATACCTGTACTCTGCTAATATACGTTATATTAGATGTTACGAATTAGAGTTTTTTCTTAAGTTTATTTATTACGTTTGTTGAAATGTTACTTTGCTTAAAACAACTTTACTACTTTGCCAGGATGACAGTCGAGGGGCGTACTTCATTCCTTACAAAAATAGAATTCACCCCAGCAACTATGTTTGATCATAAAATTCGTTTGCATAAGACGTATGAAGCATGCATTAAGCGGTGATCTTCATGATGAGATTTCCATGAAACAGGCAGAGATATTCATAGATGGAAACCATTTCAAAGCGGCTTTCAGTCAGGTAGCAAATGCAATCCCAAACTCGATTTCTCTCTTAGGACATTTGCATTTAAAAGCTGTGAAAAGAACCTTGCCTATATAAAAGCAAGCGAAAAAATTTTATCCGGTCGTGGCCGAATCTTTTATACCCATTACTTTTATCCTAAAAACGAGAAAAATAGAAGGAAGTAATTTTAAAATTCCCAGCGGCCGCTGCTGGTTTTTTCTATTTTCAAAATAAAAATTTTTCTCAAGTCTGAGGGCGTTGTAGGCGTGTCGTTTTAAAGTTTCGGTCACTTCCAAATTCTTTTGCAAATTTGCAGGCGATATCTTCATTTTCGCCAACGGGAGAATTCTCACCAAAGACATTACACGGTTAGGCAGATGGGCAGACTTGCAGATGAACAGGCGGACGTATTTAGGTGCATTCTAAATTTGAAACTTCTCGAGAATTTATATACTTCATGGGGTTTTTAGACCAAAGCAAAATGTTCTAACATGACAAAGTCTAAAGTAGTTACACCGCTTCTCGAAGCAGAGTTCAAGTAGAATGCGATAAGAATTGCAAAAGGTTAAATGCACATGGAAGCAGTTGTGGTAGGTGGAAGCACATCTAGCAGCAACAAGTCGGTCGGATATTTTACATTCAGTTGCAAAGTTAGCTCAAAAGAACAGTTTTCTCCGATTTTCGCATATGTCGGCAGTAAAGCATGTATTAAGGTACTTACTACTAACTTTAAATTCTCATATCGTGATGGCAAGTTTAAGCGATGTGTTGACGCAGATTGGAGTGGCAATATCGACGACGGAACATCTTACACTGGGTTTCTGTGTTATATCTTCGATTTTTGGATTTCAAAGGATTCGGAAAAACAAATTGCATTGAATAGCAATGGAATGCTGCGAGGACGATAGTCTAGAGATGCTTAATGTGGATAGCTGACGGGCTTTAAAAACAACTTCAAATTCATCCCTTCATAACTAAAACAAACACTTTGATGATTGTATCATCATCAAGAGCAGTTATTAAGAACACAGAGCTTGAACTAAGATACCACCATACGGAAAACATTGTAAGATAAAAAATTTGGCGAGAACTAATTTATATGATGTACGTAAATACAGAAGTTGTTTTGAAGAAGGGCGTTAAAACGTGCTTAGTGCACATATAGTTTTGTGATAGTTTTCGGACTGTTTTCAAAAATTTTGCAACGTGTGAGGTATATGAGACACAAGACTAATGTCTTCCGAACAGTTTCACCTACAAGCTCTTCAGACGCTTTTGTATAGTTCTTTGCACCACTAAATAAATTATATTATATAGGTAGGATTTTTAGAAGAGAAGAAGAGTTTTTTTCTATAGGGAAGCCAACTTACGTTTCCATATCGTTGTATATGTGTACCCTCCACCAGACGCTCGGACAATGATGTAGAGAATTTCAACAAAATTTTTGTAAAATATTATAAAAATTCATAAAACCAGGACTTTCTGATATTCACTACCAGTTTGTGTGCGAAATTTGATGGCATCGAAGAGCAAATATAAATTTGAAGGATAAAATCTGATATTATGTCCGTTTTCAATGATATATTTATCCGATATGACAGCTCTTCAAGTATGTTTGTGAAGATTGAACTCGTATTTCCCCACATCCTCATTTTTGTATATGATTTTGTTACTACTTTGTCGATTTGTAAATCAAGCATAAGGCTATTTCTGATAAATGTTGATAGCGCATTGGTATTCTCAAGCATTGCAAGTACCGCAACGCGCTTAGCCGTTTCTGTTCATCCACGTCTTATTCGAGATTTTACCACGTGAAATATATTTTGAATGTTTAAAAATTTTGTATTTCAATAAACAGAATCTTAATAAAATATGTTAACAAACCATTTACCTTGAAGTACACTGTCATTTGTAAACGACGTCGGGGATTTGGTCAAAAGGAGGTCATTGAACACACAAAATGCTAACCATTACTCCACTACTCACTAAAGTACTAGAGCAAGGCATTAAAAATATTTTACGAGGAAAAATTTCGAGTATCACTTGAAGCTACAAAAAAGAAAAAGAAAATCCTTTTATTTATATTACTATCAGAACTTATAATATGAAAAATTATGGCAGCTCTTCATAAACTTTCGTATAAAAAAAACCATTAAATCCCCTTCATCTTAAATCTTATTTTCTCTCAAGCTGAATATCATGTCATCCAATTGATGATTTTAACGCTTTGGTAATTTTCGTAGTCATCGTTTAAATATCTTCGCTTATTCGCAAAATTTTCACAACGAGATATTTCCGTCACAATATACGTATATTGAACACACTGCTTTTGAATAATCATTCCGGCACAAAGCCTTATGTACTCAGCTCTTTTCTTACGCGGTAGATATTTTCTTTAAAATCCGTGCAAAAAACATCGGGCAAAAAAATAGATTCGACATATGGTAAATTTGATGATATCTTGCACAACTTTAAAAAATCGCGTAAGATGAAAAAACTCTATATATCTATTAAAAAACCATGGAAGAAAAATAATAATAAAATCCTTATCTCTTATTTATAAACCAAAAACCATTCATTTTTATTACAAAAACAAATTAAATTCAGTGCACAGTGAAAATTCAGTCCACAAGTAAGTAAGTCAGGTCCAACATATGGAACAAACTGAAATTGAAATTGGGAAAAAAATTCAATTTCCAAACTTTTCACCGCTACATTATAACAAGGGCGCACCTTTAATGCTATCATCAGGTCGGGTATGCCTAGCACAACTGTCGTGTGTGATTCAAATGCAAAGTTAAGCGTTTTATCAACGCCCAACTAGCAGTAGGGCAAGTAATTAACAGATGTGTGGATATAAATCGATTTACATCTGATCACAGTATTCCTTCAATTGTACTTAGGTGCTGTATGCATAAGTTTCTGTGAGACAGTGACAAAAGTAGAACTAAAAAATTTTTTTCTTTTTTTGCGATTCATAAATGGTGTGAAAATGCGTATTTGTTTTCCTTGATGAATCGTGTTATTTCAAAATAGCGCAAAGAAAACCGTGCACAAAAGAGTCGGGTGTATGTCATTTATTCAATATACCAATTATTCGTTTTCTCTTAATACATCGATACGCGAGTACTTGATGTACTGTTTGTATGGGCTTGTTACCGCAATTTCACAAACAATTTCAACAAACAAACACAACTACGTAACTGTTCGTATTTTAATTTGGATACAGGCTCCATACTGTAGAATGGTTACTTATTCAGCAACTGTGATGATTAAATTGATCGTAAGGGTTGTATTGCGTGAACACATTCGACACATGCACCCTTACTTTTTTGTGTAAATATGTATTAGGTTGGAGGGAGAGTTCTGCCGTATTTTAAAGAAAGTATTTGAATTCATTTGTAAAAATATGTCACTCTAACGCATTCAGTTTTTGTTGTGTCAGCATTGGAGTATGCGGTCGAGCATTATCGTGGTGGAACACTATTCCTCTTCTACAGGCTAATGCAGGGCTTTTTTCTTTGATAGCTGCATTCAATTTATCCAGCTGATTGCAGTACAGATCCGCGTTAATGGTTTTTCCCTGTTTCAGTAACTAGTAGTACACTGGACCTTTCCTGTCCCACCACAAACAAAGCAGTACTTTTCGTTGATGTATACTTGGTTTTGGAACTGTTGCTGACGATGTTCCTGGTTTGCAGTAGGATTTTTCTGTCTTTCGTAAAGAATCCACTTTTCATCTCCAGTAACCAGCTTGTCAAAAAACGACTCCACATTGTGTGTAATCAGACAAATTCTTTTTTGTTAATTCATGTGGAACCCAAACATTTTGTTTTAACACAACCCAAAGAGATTTAATGTGATCTCCAACAGTTGTATGATGAATGTCTAACTCTTCTGCAATTTCTCGGCTTATTTTGTGGATTGTTTTCCACCATGGATTATTACCTGCCTATTTAAAATACGACAAAACGTTCCCTCCAACCTATTAGCTTTAGGCAGAACTGTTTGTTCGTGCGAAAGATAGATATGTTAATGTTTATTGTTTGCCAACGTCTGGGAATTTGTATAATTCCATATGCATACAAAAGCTCATACAGACGGTTTTAACGAATAAACTTTTTATATGCTATGGAGAATTTTTGTAGTCACTAACGAAGGAAAGCGGCATTCTTATTTTATCATTCCTTTTGTATGATTCGGGCATGCATTAAAGAACGTATAAAATAGTTTTTAACCAAACTCATTTGAAACGGAATTTGAACTCTCCGAAAATTCCTTCTAAAACTAGACGTCTTTAAATCACTAGCTCAGCCGAAACAATGACGTTTTTCTCTGATGATACGTTGTCTGACCAAACACGTTTTATGTCCATACGGCCCCAAGCTTTTCTGCGTAGTTATAAAAAAAATTAATGAGATAAAATTTTTTTTGTTCGCTAATCTAGAAAAACTTATCACTTAATTTGTCTTACCGATTATTTTTAAGGTACAACGAAAGAAAAGTTCAAATATCGTTTAGATAGACGCACCATGTAATACGAAGTATTTAAACTAATCTATTTTCATACCCTACACCACTTGTGGTACAGCGTATATCAACTTAGTGCGGTCGTATGTAATACGTTTAAGGTGGACACACCTTTCATTATGCCGAAATTACTGTTATGGTATAATTTTCTTCATGAAACATTGAAACTTATACCTTTTTGCCGTGTGAACTTCAGTTTTCGTTATATGAAGGGGTTCAAAAATTGCCCCAGTCGGTCCAAACTTTCCATACCAATTTAGAATGCTCAAATACTACAACTTAGCCAGTTTTCCTGAGAAATTTTGAATATAATAATTTTTTTCCATATGACAATTCTTCAAAATAAGGCGTTATATGGGGAATGATCGAAAAAGTGAACCGCTCTGAACCATTTTCAATAACGTTCGTCCTTGGGCCAAACCACGTCACTGGTCGAAATTTCATCAAAATATCTCAAAAATTGCGACCTGTATTTTGACCAAAAAATTACATGGACATGGACATCAGACGAACAGACGGATAGATAGGTTTAGATCAAATCAAATATAAAGTTTTTTTCTCGTCTGCTTGGATGCACCGTGTTGCTCACCATTTTCGTAGCAACTGCTGTATTTGACACTAAAAGCAGTAATATCGTCTTGTAATTGCGCTTATATTTCTTCCAAAAAAGACGCGAGTGATTGAAAAAATTCAAAAGCCTTTTTAAGGTGACTTCGGAACCGGTCTTGGACGCCTAACGTCCCGAAAAAAAGAGCTATAAAATACACGTTTGCATATAAAAGTTCATACTGCATGTCTGGAAGTTACGTCTTTTTTAGTAGTTCGACTAGGATCGCTTCTGGTAAAGGTTGGTCTGATTTGTCAGTGAATTCCAATATACTTTTGCAAAAATGATTAAAAAAAAATACGCTTCGATGTTGTTTACGGTTATTAATTTCCGATAATCCATATGTCGCTTAATGTTTCTATACTGTAGACTCAAGGCTGTAGACAGTCCGCTTCAATTCATCGTGCGGACAAGGTTGTGATATCGCTGGACTTATTTTCGAAAAGAGCATTCGCATGTTAACAAGCCAAGTTAAAATTCGCATTAAGAGCTTGCGGTGTCAACACTTCTACCCGGTAAATAAAGTCATCTATGTCCACACCATTTACGTTGCTGTTAAAGTTAAATAAATTGTGCGAAGCAAGCAGTAAAGAAATATATCTTTTTATCGTTCAAACAAATTCAAAATTGTGTCAAAATTATTCAAAATTGTTTCTAACGAAAAACTTCCTGTGGCGTCCCTACATTAATTTTCGTTTTTATCATCGTTGATTCTTTGTCTACGTTTTTTTTACTTACGTAATTTTGATTATTTTTTTATATTTTCTTCTGTTCGACTACTTTTGCGAGAAGACCAGCAAAAAAAAAGCCTAGTAAGCTTTTTGAAAAAGGAAAACTAAAGCGAATGTATATAAACGACGATTGAATTCTCTTTAAAGATTTACAGGGAGAAAGTAATAATGCAACGAACTAACAACTAAGTTTAACAATAATGCAATGTTTTTAAGTTTAAATTGCGGCAAGTCTTATAATAACGTTAAGCAAAAACTTTTTCGTGTTTTAAGTTTAATTTTTTTATCGATGCTAGCGATTTCTTATATAATGTCATCGTCGACATTGTTACGAAGTTATTTATGGTTTTTAGCTTATATTCTCGGCAAGAAATCCCAACCTTATTAAGAAATTAAATAAATTTTTATAGCAATGATATCGTAAAATATTTATAACCTTTGTGCCACTTAACATGCTGCACAAAAGAAATATGTACACAAGTTCATATATTAACAAGCAAGACTACTATAATCGGGCAAGGCCAACTATTAGATACCCCATGCCACTTCACCTATTACAGCTAATCGCTCGTTTTGGTAGTAATACACCAAAAGTCACACACTACATTCGTGCAAAGGGGTGCTTTCCACCAAAGCCTCAAAGTGTCCAAAAAATAGACGTAAGTCTATTCAAGTCCAAATTCAGTAAGGTTCATCAAATATTAAGTACTACACACTTATATTGTATGAAGATTCAATTTTCGTAGGAATGGTTATATCAGAGACGGTTCCGACAATTGCCCCACCCGAACTAAATGTTTCACATCAATTTCGAATGTCCAAACATTATTACAGACGGAGTGTTGCCCGAAAATTTTGAAAATCGCAATTTTTCCCATATAACGACTTGTCTAAATCTGGCATTACATGGGCCCTTAGACCAAACCACGCCTGTGTACCAAATTTCATCAAAATATCTCAAAAATTGCGACCCGCAGTTTGACATAGACAAACATCAGTCCGTCTGTCCATCAGAATAATTTAATAGAAAGCATCTTAAGTCCTACTGCGTGTTGCATACGTCCGCTCAAACCTGGGCCACACATGGTGTAGGGTATTATAAATGTATATAATTTTTTTTGGATTATGTTAAACTCTAATCGCAATGTGTATAAGAAGGTTATTATACTATGAAAATCCCTTTCTTATACGAGAGACTTCCAGAGAAGCAAAAGGAATTATAAAAAATTAGAGCGAATAAATAATAATCACTGAAGTGAAGATAGCCCACATTTTAGCAAAGACAAAAACGTGGAAAGATAGCCCACATTTTTGTCTTTGAATTCGCGCTTCTGCTAAGGTAATTGATAACTGAACGCTACAAAATGATTAGAAAAACTAAACAAAAATAGAAATACAAGCATAAATAAAATAAAAAATTATACAGAAAACTTATAAGAAATTAAAAAACAATTTTTTCTTGCATTTACCATATAGTGCGTGTATATGGTAGGCGAGAAGTTACAATACATAAAGTGTGCTCAAAGGACGCTAAAACCTGCCAGAAAAACCTAATTTCATTACCCTGGGTCCGTTGCCTCGAAATTCGCCAAAAGCCTGCTCTCTCCATAAATATAAGACCCTAAAGGCGAAATGTGGCAGCAATGTTGCCAGTGAATGTTGCTAATGAAATCTTCGATCTTTTACACATATTGTTTTTGTCTTATTCAACAGGTGTGTTTAAGATCACATAACGTTTTCGTTTTTATTCAACATGTATATTTAAGATATATTACGGAAATATGTTTTCAATAATAGCCTACTTGCACTTGCTTAAGAAGTTATTTTCATGTTATTGAGTTGTCTTCATTTTTCTAAATATGAATCGCATACAATTATGTTCAAAACATTCTACAGGCAAATAGAACATATGCTATTACCCAAGCTTGGTTTGGAAGAATATTTTTCATTTCTTCACAGAAGAGTTTGCGTTTATATCCTCTCACTTGAGAGGTTTTAAAAAAGGTGTGAGTGAAAACACCTCTAGTTGAAAAAAGCATTGCAATAGCTGATCCGACTTTGACTTTTTTACCACGAATATATCGTATTCTAAACAAACTTTATCTTTTTCGAATTCCTACAGCAATAAGCTCTAATATGAGCAAAATTGTTTTTTTGATATTTAAGGTCTTTAATTTCTAAAGTACATTTCTCTACAGTATTAACAAAAGTTTTGCTTTTCTAATTGAAAATCGTAACATTGTCATTCGTACTGATCTTAAGCGTCTCATCTTCACTTCCTGATTTAACTATTTTATTATAAATATCAATTGCCTCGGCCAAGTAATATTTTATAAAATACGAATAATTTTTTTTAAATTTTCCAGTATTGTTTTTCGTATGGTTTTTGGGTTTCTAATTGTGTTTATTACTTACCCTGAAAGACGGAATAACACGTCATTTGTTTTTAAGGCCAAACTCTTTCTTCTTCCAGATTATGATAATCCATTTGGTAAATGTAGGGCAACCTTGAATATCTCTTTGAATTTTCTGTTATCGATTTACAACTGTTACATATTCCTAGCACCTAAATCGATTTTTAGATTCTCTAGTTTTCAATTTCAAATTTATTGGCTCAGTTCATCTCTACTCAATAACCCAAAAAAAAAAGAAAAAAAAAATAGCTTTCAATAAACGTCTACAATTTTTGGGAAAAGAAAACTGAAACAAAAAAAATTTGTTCTACAACTTATGGAAGTCCATCCTAGTCAAAAAAAAAAAATAAATAAATATTTAAATAAATAACTTATATAGGAGAAAAATTGCAAAATGTCAAAGTTTGATGAAAGTTTGCTTTCAACTAGTGATGACGAGGAGCAGGACCCTTTTTCTATTAGTTGTAGCAATTTCTTAACATTAAAGGAATTGGAAGCGGAAGGTAAATTTTTAAAATTTAAGAAAATATATATATAGTTTAAGGCAAAATCGATTTAATATTATTCAACCCTATTCCAGTGGAAATGAATGGGAAGACACTAGATCCTTTTCCCCGATTACTAGGTTAAGCATCAGTGGCATCAAAAGTCATTCATCATGAGAATCAAATGACATAGAATGTGAACATTTCGTGGAAATGATGCATGGTCATAAGTCAAATGCTAAGAAGAAAGAAACGGACTCGACATCTTTTGTACAGCAGTCGTCAACCGAACAAGATCCTACATCAAAAGGAAAGAAGAAATTAAAAAATATAGATTTAAAAGGCCATCGGCAAAACGACAGAGATTCCGCCTTAACAAAATCGAAAGACCAAATTCAGAAAAGTTTTCAAAAATCTGAGAGTAATGAATCTTTAGTTGATATCGTGGAGACAACTTCCTTTGGCACCGATTTGGCAATTGCAGAAAGCAAAGAAATGCCAATAGTTTTATCAATTTCCAGCGATTACAATGAGAGAGAACACAAAAGTCTCTCCAATTCTAAAATTGACAGCAACGTTTTACCAAAGCAATCACTAACGAAGTATGTTCCACAAGAATATTTCGACAAAGAGGCTAAACGTTTAGAAGATTTGGAGTAAAAAAAAACTCATTTCGGAAAACTATATAAACGAGCTGCTAAACATTTACCAGATGGAGGCGATTTGTTGCACCGATAAATTAAGAGTTTATTGGAAGATATAAGATAAGCCGGGTGCCATTCCTCCATCGTTGACGTTACAAGGAGAACGGAAAGACTATTTCAACGTAATTCCCCGTTGCAATGTGCTCTCGAATGGTATAAATGATAAAAAGCCTACCGGCACGATAGCGCAAGGCATAGCAATAATAGAAAATCAAAAAGCTTCGACTATAGATAATTTGAAAGTAAGTAATAGGAAATATAATATAGAAGATATCACCGTCGTCTATAAACATGTACATATATATATTTTCTTAAATTTTAGAAACTTACCTTCCTTTTCCGATTCCTTTAATGTTAAGGATTTGCTGAAACTAATAGACGAAGGGTCCTGGTCCTCGTCATCACTAGTTGAAAGCAAACTTTCATCAAACTTTGAAATTTTGCAATTTTTCTTTTATATAAGTTATTTATTTAAATATTTATTTTTTTTTTTTTTTTGCCTAGAATGGACTTCCATAAGTTTTAGAACAAAATTTTTTTTTTGGTTTAGTCTTCTTTTCCCAAAAATTGTATACGTTTATTGAAAGCTATTTTTTTTTTTCTTTTTTTTTTTGGGTTATTGAGTAGAGATGAACCGAGCCAATAAATTTGAAATTGAAAATTAGAAAATCTAGTTTCGATTTAGGCGCTAGGAAAGTGTAACAGTTGTAAATCGATAACAGAAGATTCAAAGAGATATTCAAGGTGGCCCAAATTTACTAAATAGATTATCATAATCTGGAAGAGGAAAGAGTTTGGCCTTAAAAACAAATGATGTGTTATTCCGTCTTTCAGGTTAAGTAATAAACACAACTAGAAAAACAATACGAAAAACAATATTGGAAAATTTAATAAAAATTATTCGTATTTTATAAAATA
>KK499974.1:129362-141051 GCA_000688715.1 Glossina pallidipes
CAATTTTGCATGAGTTTAGTGGCAATAACTGAGCTTTTTTGATTTTTTCTTCATAATTAGAGACTTCGTTTGTTTTATATGTGCGCGTTTGCTCATACTATTCGATTTCAATACTTAGTTTACATGTGCGTTGTTTATTTCTGAATAATAATTTAGCGAAGACACGAACCGTAAAAATGTGAGTTATCATGGGGGGGCTATCTTCACTTCACTGTTATCTTGGGGGGCTAACTTCACTACAGTATAAATTTATCTTTAAACATAAAAAGTAGAAAAACATGAAAATGCACGGAATTCGGCTGATACCCAATCGGGGCGAATAGAGTCTTAAATTACAATATGTTCACGTGTTCGCTAATCTTCGACTTGGCACTCACGACAACGTGGATCAAGTTGTAGTTTTCATTATATTATTTTCACTATCTACAGATAGAGTCGTTGTTACCATAGTTTGCCCTCTAGTAGGTGATATTAAGTAATCGACAATGCCTGGACACGGGCTGGGGAGCATTTAAGTACACTTCATTAAATGAGTACACCGAATCAGATATGCCAGTCGGCATCTTGCGAACAAACGACACATAGATCATACTTACATAACTCGTCCTCTTTCAAGAGTGGGCAGGTTTATAAGCACTAAACGATTCCTATATAATGGAAGGCGGATCTTAGGATTCCAGGTCAAACAACGTAAGTAAAGCAGTAAACATTGTTTTTGTATGGACCCAATCTATTTACGGTGAAGATCATATTGTGGACCCCAGATAATCGAATAGTATTCCAGAATAGGTCTCACTAGGAATATATAAGACAGCCGCGTAGTATAAGTCACCGCTTCACGACGTCCAATGCGCTTTTTGTCTTATTAACGGTAATAATAACATATACGTTAAAGCGCACTTTCCTATCAAACAGAGATCAAAGATCAGTAATAGAATTTGGTTTATAAATTTGCACATTATTGATTTCATACGATGTATTGAACGTATTGGTCCGGCAAAAAACCAAGTGCTTACATTTGTTTATATTCAGGAACATCAAATTAATAGATCACCAAAAATTGCAAAAATTGTCAAGGACCTCCTGAAGATAGATTTATGCATAACAATCACTCGAACGGAAGATTAGCTTAACGTTTTAACGTTATATGAGGAGCGATCGAAAAAATGGACCGGTTGAAACCACTTTCAATAGCGTTCGTCCTTCGGTCAAGGGACGTCAGTGTACTAAATCTCATCAATGTATCTCAAAAATTGCGACCTGCATATTGAATTTACACGGACAGACATAAGACGGGCGGACGGACAGACAGGCTTAGATGAATTCAGATTATGATTCTGCATTGATCGGTGTAATAAATGGTCGGTCTACCTTAACCCCTGCTGCGTGTTACATACGGCCGCACTAACTTAATTATGTGTAACGACAATGGTGAGCAGATATCTAGGTAAGTACTTTCGAAAGCACTCAAAACAATGCATGGCAGTCTTTGACAGCGTTCTATGCAATCTGCATATCTTTGACAATGTTTTCTCTGCGAAGCTTCGGCGCATATATACAAATCAACGACGTCCCTTACATATTTTAAATACTTTCAGATGTACCACAGAATGGGTGTACATCCGCCCATGGCGTGAAAACAGTATCAATAACGGAAATAGAAAGCTGAAACCTGGCATGAACACTTACAGTTGATGAAGATGGGTTTTGAAAGTTAGTATGCGCCGCACCTAAAACGGATATGATAAATAAAAAACTGATAACTTACAATCCATACAGCAGGCATTAAAATATTATCTAAATATTACACGAATATTCTGTTACGGTGTGGTATAGCATTATCAAGTTATCACACTTACTATAATAATATAATAAAGATAATTTAAATTAAACACGGAATCAAAAGAACCTTTAAATCTGTTTGCCACTACAGTGGATACACATGACTCTAATAGACTAATCCATGGCTTTTGGATCCCGAGGATCGCCGTAATAGATTCACTTTTCACTGCTAGTCTCAGTACGCCACAGAAAACTCTTTTTTTTATTTAACTATTTCTTTCCCTTTGTCAATTCAGCTCGAACGAATGTGTTAAATAATCTGCAACGTGTTATACCTAACATAGGTTAAAATCCGTTCAATTAGTTCATTGCCAATATTTTATCGACTATATTAATTGAAGTAAGCTATTCATTGTTGTCATCATTTCGTGGATATAAAATAGAATCTTATTACTTTATAATCACTTATATTAATTTATAGAGGACATGGCATATGTTAGTAAATTTTTTGACCACTTTAGAAATTTTGTCTATGTGCATATATATATTACAATTTGGACATGACTTAAGTTTATGATTTCGTCTCCCATTCAAAGGAAATATATTGTTGTTTCCACAAAACGAAAAGGAACAGTGCAATGAACAAAAATGCAACAAATTATCGGGCGTTTAAAATAAATTACTCCATGTGCACGACAATACATGACGTGCGTGACGTAGTTTGTTTACGTACTGTTGTTGTCAAGCACGAACCGTAATTTATTTATCAAATGCAATGTAAAAACAAAATATTTATTTAATACCTTAGCTAAACGATAAATTCATCGAGTTCATCATGAAATTTTAAGTTGTTGTTTACCTTTACGTTCATTTTATAAAAGCGTTGGTAGGATAGCGTACGCAGTCTTTATTTTATCGAAGAATTTTATTGTGAAGAATAGCTTATATATGGCAAACAATTTTGTTATATCGTTGCGTCCCTGTCTACACATATTCGCATATTCTCGACAAGGAGTAAGACAGAAAATAATGTCTACCTGCATTGTGGTAAATCCTCCGATCAATCGAATCAGTTATAACCAGCTCGCAGTTAATTAAATTTTGTTCCCGTAAACAAAAAGGTCATGGAGTCTTGCTGCAATTCTTATTGAAACTTATTGAATCATTTGGCGAACATAAAATTTGCAATTCCACTTGTTATCAAATGTTCGGTTTTCCTTCGTACGCATTTGTATAAAATAGCGCATATTCACTACCAAACACATAGTAGTATAAGCTTTTACTTTCTAAACGTTTGATACAACTCATGCTCATATAAAGAATGAGAATGAAAGAGCAACCGATCACAAGGCTGCTAATTAACAGCTAATAAAAGGCAAACCGCCACTTACTCGAAGGTAAAGAAGGTTCCGCTAAAGCAGGAAGTTGTATCGTATGGGTCGTGACGTTCGCCATATTTATTTTAGAATTTAAACTATTTAGACGGACAATGTGTCTTCACGGGAAGAGTGTACAGAGCAATTTTCAACATTCTGTCTTGTTTAACCTATGAGTAATAAGTAGAAAAGTGAAAAAGTGAAAATTTTAACTTGTAACTCTACGTGGGCATGACGGGTTTTATCAATTCTTGAACGTGGATAGTGGGATTCTCCATGAAATAACGTTAGAAATGTTCACCTTTACATTTATCATTACTTATAAATAATAAGCGAAATTCTACACCTAGTTTTGTTTAGAGAAAAATAGGTGCTTTCAGTTTGCGCTTCATGGTTTTCTTTGACCAATTTGCCTCATTTTCAATACCAATCAGTTAACTTCCAACGTGTCTACTATATTTGAAGTCAATATCTTAATTTTTGCGATCAGGACATTGACAGCAATGGTTGACATGTTTCGATTGGTTCAGGATTTTTACGCCGACCAAGCTTATATACTTTAAAAGGTCACTGAACCTTCTTTTTAAGTGATGCAAACATATTATCCTACAGTGATGGGTGTAAGAAAGCAAACAATAATTATTACTATATATGAACTTGATTTTGAAAAGGAACGACTAACCTTTTTTGGAGTTCAATTGTGTTTTGAAGTTAATTAAGCCGGACAGTAATCAAAGGTATAAGAGCTTGAAATCACGCTCACGTATCCACCTGTATGCAATTAACTGCAAACAACTATAAGCGTGCAGAGGCCGTAATCTGCTGAAACCAGTGGAATCGGAAGAGGTAATATCTGACAACAGTGGGCAAAGTAGAATATTCCATTATACAACTGCAAAGATTTCTTGAGCGCGTTTTCCTATATAGAGCCGATTCCTTTATATTACAAACTCTTGATATCACGACTTTTGCTATATTACGCCAAATTTTGGCACAATTGCATCAATTATTGAACATAGTATTCCTTAGAGATGGTTTCATTTGGTTGGAGCAAATTTTAATATACCACGCCTAACTGACGCCTCAAATGGAAATAGAAATATTCACACTTGTCATCGACGTTGCTGGTTCGCATACCCATCATTTAGGCTTTGGATATTACAGCGCATCCACTGCTTATTGTTCATCAGAATTTACACAGGAAAAATAAAATTTCCTGCAAATTTTAATTTTTTTTCACATAAATCTATTCAAAGCTCCAAGAAACTATGCTGTTGACGCTTTAGTGTGATAAAATATATAGTTGCACAAAGCTAAACAACAGTGCTTTACAACTAAGTAATGTCAGTTTTCATTTGTGCCCCACAATACTAATTCCAAGCTCTCTTACCGAACCTAATCGAACGGAGCTAGTTTGTAGTCCCATACGTAATCTTAGACAGACGTATGACAGAGAAAGGAGATCGGGCACGTAACAGGCATATAACGACGATATAATAACGCACTTGTCTGCAATAGTTTTCTTTGCTATATTTTCGGTTAGTATTTAGTGAATCGAGAGAATTCCTTTACGACACCACAATGCCTGACTTTGGTAATACTCGCCTGTCCAAGTCACACCATAAAAAAAATTGCAATATATATCATTTCAGTCAAAGACAATCAACTTTTGAAAATGGTCCAAATTTCGTCTTTTAACATCGCTGAGAAACAAGAAAACAGTTTCGATCAAAATAAAAGAAGGTGCAATTAAAAAGTTAATGGAATGAATTTCAAACTGTCAATCGCTCCTGAGACGAAACCAAGTTGGGCCGTTTTTGAAAAGATGAACAGTGGGCAATGAAATGTGAGTCACATAAAAAAATAATGTGTCTTTTAAATACTTTTCATATCCCAAGATGGATGAAGCTAAGCACACTGCAGCAAAATCAGAAATGACATCACGTACGATTATATTTTGCTTTTTTGGGATTGGAAGAAAATCATCCATTATTGGCTGCTCCCACCTGGCTAGACGAATGATTCCACTCTTTACTATTTTTTTGTTGAGAATTGATGCGGCCAAAGTTTGCAATTAATAATTGTTTAGTAGAAAAGGCTTTGGTTTCCAGAACGGCAATATCAGGCAACAGCAGGCAACACGTATTTTTAAATGCTCGGTAAAAACTGAGAGAGTTTAGCTGGGAAGTTTTGACGCATTCTCCGCATTGCACAGACCTTACTTCACCCGCTTACCATGTGTTTAGCTGAAGCTCTTGCACACAAGCTGGTATTGAAAAGGGGCCACACTGGTGGAAGGGCAGGCGCATAGCACCACGTAAACTGATAACACCTCTGTTTTTCCAAAGGAATGCAAAATTTCTCTTCTGCTCATAGCTTATACACTAAAACAGGTAAATGTACAAAAATTTGAAACCATATTCTACGCGCGATACACAAAATGCATCTGCACAAAAATGGAAAAAATTGAACACGCCCACCCAATATTATAGTGTATCAAAATATAACTTCTTTTTCAATACCTTTATAACGCACGGGAACAAGTTTCAAAAACCCCATAAAGTATATAAATTCTTGGGACATTTCAAATTTGGAATGCACCTAAGCATAACCGTCTGTTCGTGTGTCCACGTGTTCAGCTGTTCAACTGCGCACCATTTGTGGTAAATATTCCCCCATTCGCAAAACTGAAGATATCGCGTACAAAGTTTTAAAAGAAATTGGAAGTGCTCTAAGCTTTTCAAGGGATACGCCTATACGGCAAAAACTTTTATTTTGAAAATAGGAGAAAACAACTACGCACCCTCCGCATTAAGGAGCATGAAAATTTCGTTGATCGTTTGAGAATAACAGTGATGGGTATAAAAGATTTGGTCACGACCGAATATAATTTTCTTACTTGTTTAAACACCGATACGATTGTCTTAGCCGCACTCGCCATCTTACTTTAATCTAGAATTTAAAGAATTTATAACTTTAGAATAGATAATTAAAGGAGTAACTGTAGATTATTATACAAGTGTTTTTGGTTTTTAATCAAAAAACGTAAATTTTTCTTTTAGGTTAAAAATTCAAGTCAACATTGATTTGCAAAAAGAAATGAACATTTAAAAAGATTGTCTATAGTATTAATTTACAGGAGTCTGCCGTAATAACAATTTCTCATTTGGTTTCTTACAAATATATCCCGACATAAGTTCACTAAATAAACAATTCCGAACCCTTATTAGAAACTTTACATGATGCATGGTGATTAACTTTGCGGTCAACCTAACACCTAATCTTGTTATTTTATGAATGTATGTCTATAACTATAGTGGGAACGCATATCTGGTTAACCTATGTATAAGCTTCATAATAACTATTTTGATATTCATTACGTTGTTCCTTGCACTTTTATCAAAGTGTTTCAAAATCCAAGCAAAAACGAAAATTATATGTTACCTAAAGGAAACGGTATGTGTTGGTTTCCTATTACATATTCACAAATGAATGCCATGCATAATGCGGTGCACTTACGGATAAAATACTTAACACAATATAGAAAAATATCAAAAAAATCTGTGAAACTTTTATGTGTTAAAAAAAAGCAAACAAATGTGCAAACTTTTTGTAAATTATGTGTAGCAAAGTTTAAAATCATTTTTATTATTAAAATTTTAACAATTATAACGTCTCTTGGATTTTAAAATTTAAGATCCCACTGCTGACTTCTGAGGCTTCTTACATTAAAAAAAGAAAAGATTTCATCAGCAAATATGATTTGATTTGAGAAACAACATTGCAAGTCGGACGGAAAACTCGTTTGTTGTTGGGGTCCTACTATGACCCCCTTGCCGTCAAGTTTATCTTAAGATATGCATACTTTTACACTATTTCATCTTTTCCTTTGGACGCGTGGCTACTTCGAATACAACTAAACATTTATAATATTCTTCACAGCAAGCCTTATGTAACTCTGGGATTGGCCAAAGATTTGCTTTGCAAACGGCGTGAATTCGATTGCTCCCTCGCTTGTCCTCTTGACGAACTCTGCTCGTAATTCTTCCTCGAACAGGGCGCATGCTTCGTAATTGGATTACATGGTAGTGGCAATTTCCCGTTCGTGCGATCACTGGTATGAGTGATTTGTCGAAACGATACGGTTCGCGATGTTTGCTTATTACACAGTTAGCTACTTTTATTTCGTAAGTACTAAGTTTGCAGCAATCTTTTAATTTATTTAGCAATATAAGAGTGCGCCATAAACATTTAAGTCAACTTTCTGCGGTACAAATCAATTACTTCAATAAAATAGCCCCTAGCTAAGCATCACCAAGAGATTCTGTTGCCGTCGGCGTTGTTTTACTATAGTAAATTTTCTATAGTAAATTTAATCGTTCGCTTGTCGGAATGATTGCATTGAACATTAGCCATTCACTTATCTATTCAGTCATTTATTTACTTTAAACGCAACAGAACAAGAGGCATAGTCGCAATGTGACCTTGTACAATTTTTATATAGATGCGTCCTTAACAATGACTTGGGAAAGTTGGAACCTTTCTCCAATCACGGTCATGACTATCATGAGACGCAATACGCATCAGTACATGGAGTTTGTCATCACATATTAATTCATATCCCACGAGTAATTCCCAAATTTAATATTAACTGAAACTTCAGCTGTGTTTATAAGTTGTATATAAAAACCACGCATCGATAACAAGTCATTCGCATAATTTTTTTAAATTTTCCGACAGACTTGTGTTCAATTTTCCATTTTTGTTTTGCAATCTGCCTTCAAAAGAAATTTTCATTACATTAAATCTCTTTCAAAATATGTATTACGGCACACAGTAAATAAATAGCAGTGATAGTCATTAACCACATGCGCCAATATTGCCAGACTATCACTGATGGTGTTTGGTGCTACTACCGCATAATACAACATTGAGAGCAGAAGACCGCGTACACCAAACGAAACAATATTGTAATGGTTCTGATAATATCCAATTGTTGTTATGGTTACATAAACGCGCAGTGAACACATTTACGAGAGTAATTGTTGTTGAATGCCTTAGCGTTTCAAGCTAATTAAATTTCCCGCAACTAAGCAATGAATACAATTGGTGGTAAGACGGTAGAGTGTAAAAATTTTTCATTCTAAAGCCGTAAAATGGCTTTTTTTTTAATGGAAGTTCTGATTAACTGTTACATAAACTGGTTCCTTTCTTTTTTCTATTTTTACTCATTAAACCTTAATGACAAATGTGCTCGTTACTCAGAGCTGGTTTAAAGGAAAAAAAAAAACACTCAATTTAACTTTCAATCTTAAAGACACGTCAAGTTTTTAGTTTAAAATACTTCTAATGAAATGCTTTAAGGCATGAAAAAATGCATTCCCAAGCTAACACTTGACATAAGTGTCCATGTTTATAAGAACAGGCCAGTTTCGATTAATAAAGGTAATGGGAAGTACCAGACTTTTTTTATAATAAATTTATAGATTTATTATTATTATTGTTATTATATATTATTATTATTATTATATATATTATATATATTATTATTTATAGATTTATAAGTAAAACATGAGTGTACTGAATGCTTGTAGACGTATAGTTCCAGATCTTATCTACTTTGTTGCTTTGTTATTTTTAAAGAAGTGTGTTTATTTCATGGTGACGACATGTGCCTGCGTTATAACCATCTTATATCAACTCTATTACTGCACTAAAACAGTTAAAAACGCCATCCTAGCCCCTCTTACAGTTATTCATATAAGGACTTTTTAAAATATAGCGATCGCGTAAATGGTCCGATTCTAACCGTTTTCAATAGCGTTGATCTTTAAACCAAAACATGCCAGCATGTAATAACACGAGGATCTGTCCCAAATACTTCTCTGTGTTCTATACATCTGCGCAAGCTTAATAAAGCCTTCTAACATAAGCAGTGTAGAAAAAGGCGGAGGAAACTACGGCTTTGAGTGCTTAGAAGTAGCGTAACTGTTGACTTAAACTTATTTTCTGAAAATGAACAATTATCCGCAAAGAAGGGTTTAAGGCTTACTTTCTCCAATCTTGCGACAAGTTTTTCTTTTGGATTGTCTGAAAGGAGCATCAGAAGAGGTATTTGTTTTCATCATTTACAACGCCGCCGAAATCCGAGTTACTTCAATACAAATAAGAATTTTTCTCAATCCATAAAGACTTAGGCGTTATTACCGGGAGTCTAGCGTTTGTAGCAGACTAGCAGGTAACCACGACGTTCTACGTCTAAATAACCAAATGAATAAACGGCAAGAAGTGGCTATACAAACTCTTTATTTATTTTCAAAAGGGTCAACTGATTCCGTAACGAGTACAATGTAGATTACACATCGTTCTAAGGCTAATTGTTGCTATGAAAAGTTAGTGACAAATATCTGCTCAAGTTTTTTGCCTGTTGGGTTATTATTAGATGACGATGCAATGTTTACTACACACTTTCGTACGGCCACGATAGACGTACGAAGATTAAATGCGACGAAAGAACACGCTACTCTCCGCCTCACAGGTAATTATAGAAGAAACATGCTATCGGGAGATGCCTTTGATGCAGGCTATTTTTTACAATCAGCAAACATCCCATCAATAAGAAGATTTATTCGGATATTTTAAAGTACTTGCCGGATCCCGAGTAATAGCGTTACTTACATCGTAAGGATGCATCATCAAGACGCTGCCAATTTTGTAATAAATATATGAGATGAACGTATAGAGGATAAATGTAAACTGCTTCTACCAAAGATTACAGAAAGATTGATATTAGAGTAACGAAAAGATTTTGCTTTAAAGCAATCCGTTATATCTTGATCCACTTGTATATATTATCGTAGCAACAGAACAAACGCACTCTCAGTCATAAGATCTAATATTTTTTTATTATTCATTAAAACTGACTTTACCTTGTGTGTGAATTACGGCATGTCTTTCTGTGCTATTATTTGTGTTGAAAAAATAAAGCAGCAATTGACGTTTGTTTATTTATTTATTTTTAAACAGTCGTTATGTATTAATTGTATACATAGTTTATATTCTTTATATTAAAAATGTCCCCCACTCCATGGAGCAACGGTCAATAAGCGGGACAAAGCGAAACGTACGTAACGCAAAACGCGCTCCTGTGAATCAAATTGCAAAAGAACGAAATATTGCCAAACACTCTAAAATGGTGTGGGTTTTGAAGGATTTGACAACTTTTGTCCATAACGTTTCCCTCCTAGATTTCCAGCAACTAATTAACAAAAAACTTTTTTCCATGGAAAATAATTAAAACCTTTTGTGTATATTTTCAAAAATTCACAAGTGAAACCGTGGTAGCTCGCCGTTTTTCGAGCAAAATATTTAAAAAGCTTTTAATTGGTTGAGAAAAAATTCATAATTTAACATAACTTGTCTTGGAGCAAAATTGTCGCATATTTTTAATGTACTGCTTTTGTTTACGTTCACGTGACTTGCCATTTCAAAAAAGCGCACTAGGAAACTAAGTAAAAAGCTTTTTATTTTGAAATGATTATACAACCATTATGAGATATACACCACACATATAGCACGGGGAAGTTCAGAAAGAAATGATAAAGGAATAGGGAGATTTGCCGCAGTCTAGTAAGTCCCTGCCCAATCGGTAAGTGTTATGTCTTTACCGACTGGACCGTCCAAGTGATAAGGGAGACTACATTTTATTGAAAAAGCAATATAAAATCGTCAATAAAGCAATGTTGGTAGTAGCGCAATTACAAGGATGTTGTGATGGATGGTTCTCTGGATATGTATTGTTTATCCTTTCTCATGCAATCTCTATTTCTAAAATGTGACAGTTGATTAATGGTGTTAATCAAGTGGTTGACCAGAAACTTATTTGCAAATGGACTTTGTCGAAGAAAATCGACTTTTTCCGGAAAAAGATAATACCAAGCGAAGCGTCGCTATCAGCTTTATTAGACAACAAGATACGCTGAGCTATCTTCCTAGCGCTTAAATGAAAATTATTCATTGAGATCTTGTCGGGGCTCTTGTACATCAGAGGAAGTTTTCAAACATTTTATTATCTCCTTTCCATTATTTGTATTATTTACAAGTCCGCATTTTTAATGGGACTTCTTAAGCAATATCCCTAAGCCACACCAAATTCAATTGATAAGGAACGATTTGAACTGTAATTTTTTTGTGCCATAGTCATTTAAAACAAAAGTGGGAAAACTAATGGGACGACATATATCCGTACATTTATATATTTATTTATATCTGTACACATGAAATCTAGCCAAAATAAATTAACAGCCGAATTCAATCGACTCTTACAAAGAAAACCTTTGCTAAATAAATCTTTGGTTAATAATAGCTACTGCAAAGTATTTAAAGAAAAATTACTATAAAGGTCAACTGCCAACTTGAGTGTCTCACCTAAATTGTTTGATCAAATTTTTACTAAGTATTTGAAGAACTTGTTAAAGTTTACTTGCCAAGTTTTCAAGGCGTTCCCTCGCGGCTCTCGCGCGGATGTCGTA
>KK499974.1:145185-161923 GCA_000688715.1 Glossina pallidipes
AAACCGTTGGGTATGTGAATCATATATTTTTATATTAACATTCTCAAACCTAAGAACCAAAGCCATATTGCTGGCATTTATTTAGTATTAAGGTATTTATGTTGTCATAACTAGTAAGGAAGCAAAACCTCCTTATGTCTAAAAAATTTAAGGGGAAGAATTAAAGATTTAGCGCAGCGACGATGAATTAGCTAAGCATAGATTTGTTATTTGAAATGTCTGCTAAGACACATACGCACTGTTTTAATATATGATGAAATATAAATTAATTAATTAAAGTGTCAACTACCTTGGAATAATGGTAATAGGAAACAAAGACTTAGTCATACATAAGCAATTAAAACAATAAGCCAGTGGAAGGTTATTTGTAAACAAGATCATAACGAAGCAGTGACTTCGACTTAACATTATTCAAATGGGTTGCACGGGATATCTTACCAAACTGGATCTTTTTGAGGTAATTTTCGATGCCTTGCGTTCAGGTAGCGGGCAATAGCTCGCGCACAAATTTTCCCTGATGTGCGTAAAAGCACCAACTGCGCTCTCCACTGCTTAAGACATTTTAGGGCGTTTCGAATTATTTTCTTTCCAGAACGAATATTTCTCCATTCGAAAACCACTTTACTTTAGAGAGATGAAGCAAGAGGTATGCATTTTTTTATAAAGTAGTCAATGTTTCATGGTGAGTATCAATAATACTGTTAAATATTGTTACGGAAAATAGCTTTTTGCGATCGTATATTTTTTTTATTCAAATATTTTGAGATCAAGTTCATATCACCGAATTGTGATTTTCAGAATAACGTAGATTAAATTTTCAATTCTTAGAATTCAATTCTTTAATAATAATAACAGCCGATATGTGTGACGTTTCAGTGAATTTATTGCATTCAACAGTCTGAATATTACGATGACAAATGGCATATAAAGAAAGCATCACGAATCGTTTGATTTTAACATTTTAAGAATTTCGTTTCTTAAAACATGGGGTAGTTTTATGAAGTCCCATTTTAATCAAATGTCTGATTTTCATAACATTATCTCGTATAGTACTCGAAAAGTTTTTCGTGAAAAACTGCTTATATTTTATTACACAGTGTCACCTGAATATTCATTAATGGTCTCTAAGAGTCTTTGCTTATAATGGTATCTGCGAGGTTATAGGATACAGAGTTGTCCATTTCGTGGGCAGCCTTTTGCAATCCTGTTTCTGCAACATACGTAAAACAGAACTGCCGTAGAAGATAGATAGATGGTTAGTGTAATGGTTGCGATTTTACAATACGTTTCGTTTAACAGACGCTGAACATGTTAAAAAAGTGAAAAGTTATTACAAAACTGCTGTTTCGACAGCAAGTATGTTTCGTGAATTGCGAGCAGATTATGGTCGATATAATCTTCGATTTCTTATGTAGAAATTTTGATAATAATTTATTTTTTTATTCTTCAACCTATTTAAATATATATACTGTTTCTTATAAATGCAACTCTGAACAACCTATGTTAACGTTCAGGTGATCTATCTAGTCTTCATATAATTATACAGATTCTATGTTTACAGATTAATTCCATGATAGAGAGTATTTAACAGTCATTGTACATACGTGAAGCAAAAAAAAAAAAGGAAATCATCAATCCTGAATACTGGCTCATACGTGAATCTAAAAAGCGAAAACGTAATCTTCCTTTACGTCATTACTTTCCCATAATTGTTTTCACTCTTTTGTGCTCATAGTTTTTGTTGACATTTTTGCTTGGTGTTTTCGTTCAAATTTTTTAGAGGAGTGCAAAAATGCTCAGTTTGCTTGATTGTGTTCATCTCAATTCATTTTCACTCCTTTATTCTTATAGTAAACGTTTATACTTTGCAAGTGGTAGTTTTCTTTTCCTCCATAGAAAAAACCTTATTATATGTTCCTTTATTTTTCTTATTGTCATAATTTTTAGTTCATTTTATTTACGTATAAATTTTGTAGTGTACTTGAATATGGAGTAAAGTAATCTATGAAAAAAAGCAGTTTTTATATATACAAAGCAGTTTTTCTGGTAACAACATCGTTACCATTTCGAACTGACGCTTGCGAGTTGATTCAGTAAACCCGTCCATCTGCAAGACAAAAAAAACAAGAATGGAATGATTTTTAATGTATAAGGTTGAACGGTTGAACTTCTTTTTTAAATTACATAAGGAGTTTAAAAATTCAACAGATGTACAAGTGCTTTGAACACCTATGAAAAACGATTGTAGTACGAGAAAAGTAATTACGAAAAAATTGATGCAGTTCTCGCATTCTGTATTTTTGGATGTCGTTTAAATAAAGACCATTACCAGAAAAGGATGAAATGACTTGAGGTGTCTTGACGTTGCAAAGAACGCTAGCATGCATCATTAAAAAGCTCGTGTCGATTTCGAAACGATGCAAATTTTTGAGCGAAAAAACCACTTGTTCATCATTCGCTTTGCGATAATATACAACAAACTTTCAAGTGAACGGACATCAATGCAGTCATTATTTTCAGTCATTAAGTCCTAGGAGTAATATGCGGATGCCATAATGAAGAAGAAGCCCATACTATTTTTAGGGGGTGCCAATCCCAAAATGAGCCTTGGCGAAGTTTCATGTTGGTCCAATCGTTTGCTTCTAAGTTATAACGCATTCATTACAGTTCATTACAGTTATTTTAGTTGCATTCAGAATGGGCGTTGACTACTATCTCTTTAAAAGTCTCAAAAAAATGTTCCGGGGAGAAAGTTAAACCCATTGTATAAAATGGTCATAGGAACGCGAGAATGATTGTATCACCCTTGAACAAGACTTTATAAATTGTATTCATTGCTTCTGGTCAACGGATGACAGTAATAAACATATGTGCCTGCATTAACTGCTTCTATAAGCATTTTCACAGGCAAATTAAATTGCGTTGTAATTATGTAAACAATGTCCTATTGTTTGACTTTAATTACTCATGTATAATTAGAGAACAGACTGTTCTTCTTTTTGTCTTCATTGGTAGCGTTAATGTTGATGCTTTCAGGATGATTTTAATTATTATAACAATAAACATCATTTGCTGAAGTAATCTGAAAAACACATTCATTTGATTAAAAGCTTCGGAATTAAATTATAACAAAGTAAAGGGGAAACCATGTAAAGTAAAATTATAAGAACAGAAAGTAAATAAAATTCAAAAGGTAGTAACAAAGCCTCAAAAACAAAATATGTCAATCAATATATGTTAAATACTTTTTGCTTTGCTCTTCATTTTTCATTCGAATAAATAAAGGGAAAAATATTTGTTACCTCATTGTGGCTAAGAAAAATTAAAATTTTACTCATTCGATTTCTTTTCGGTTGCATTCACCCCTAACATATGAACCTCTATTTGATAACAAGGAAAAATTAGTGTTTAAAGCTATTAGTCTGTGTTTGGAATCTTCATTACGCAAGACTGATTTAATCGACTAAAGTTCTCTCACTCTACTAAAACGCAGAGCAAGGATGAAAAAAGCTAGGACTCAGTAAAAATTTTAATATCTTACAAGTTATAACATATAACGATCTGCGCTAACCTAACGATGTAACGATTCTGTTCGGCCCTCTCACAGGTGTTGTGGGCAATGCTTTCTGAAATTGGCAATATATCCATCCGCACAGGTACCACCGACAAGTCTGCAGCTGTAATTTTTCTGATTATCTTTTTTACTAGTTAGGAAACGTTTGTATGTGTTATTTCTTAGTTAAGATAAACAGAATTGCGAAGGCACCTTACGTGTGCTATTAACATGGTAAAGTTTTTTTTGGATAGAAAGTAAGATAGCACAATAATAACATTTGAGGAGGTTACGAAGAGTATTTTTTAGTAACAGAAGACCAATGTTTTTAGGAAATTATTTGAATTAAAAAAAAAAACAAGTAAGAAAATTATATTCCGTTAAGACCGCTATCCTAAAAAAGACACAAAAGTAAAAGAACTTAGTTTTCACGCTCTATAGTAGGCAATGGACGCAGCTGATTTTTTTTAGTTTTTATCCCATACGCATGTAGGCGTTGTAGGCGTGTTCAAACACTTTTGCAAATTTTTAGGCGACATTTTCCTGACGAGAGGATATTTACGGCACTTATTATAAAGTTGGGCAGATGGACAGATGGAGAGACGAATAGACGGACATGGTCAGGTGCATACCAAATTTAAAACTATCCCAGAAGTTATATACTTTATGAAGTTTCTGAAGGTTGTTATAAGGCGCTAAAAGTGTTACAAAGGTGTTGAAAAAAAAAATGTTAAATGAGAAAAAGTCACCATTTTTTGTTTAGAGAAGCAAAGATGTGTCCATTATATGCTTGACTGTAGGCCTGTCTTTTGACTAATTTGGCCCATTTTTAGTACCAACTTGCGTGTAAAAACCTTTAGCATGTCTGGCAAGTTTTAAGTCAATTTTCTAATTCTTAAGATTAGGAGATTGCCGCTAAGACACATCACGCCGATACATATACACGCAGACACAGATGGAGAGAGAGATTAAGAGACCCATGGCTACACTGATTCAGAATTTCACGCTAATTATATAAACTTTATATATACACTTTATAGTATCTCTGAAGCTTGCACTCTATAATATCTCTGAGGCATTTTTGACGCCACCGAACGTAACTACTGTTATGTTTGTTTGGTTCTTCTTTATTGGTGTTATTGTTGTAGGTACTAGCGTTCTTGGCGCTTATGCTCTGAAATGTAGCTGCTATTAAAAATACTTTCTCACGTTCATCCGTTTTCGTGTCTTCTTTTCTCAATGGTGTTTACCAAAGTTTTTTTTTTCTTTTGCGAACGTTCAAAACCTATTTACCCTTTTTTTTGTACCTACAATCGAAAGATGAGAGTGTATTCGTATTCTCAAACCATTTGCAACATTCAGAAGGAAGCTTCAGAGAATAAAGTAAAGCCTGTATAGCTTTGATCAGCATCGAATTCTGAACCGTTTTAAGCATGTCCGTGAGTTTGGTTGTAACAATTAAGCTATCGGCCTTAAAATTGAACAAAAACATTGGAAAGTCTTCAAAATGGGCCGTGGGGTTTAAGGCCACGCGTACAGTACCCGTAAACTGAAAGCACCGCTGCTTTCCAAGAAATTAATTTTTCTTTGGTTACTCACAAACTACAGCAGATAAATTCATAAAACTTTGAACGTATATTCTATGGCCGATGTTATAGTACTTGTACAAAAATGGTATTATAGTCTATCAAACTTTTATTTTTTGTCGAAACCTTTGCTCCACAAAAAGAACATGGAAGAGATGTAATAAGCGAACGTACGCTCAATGAAAAACAGAAATATAGTTTTACGTCCAATTTGGTTGCTTGGGAGTTTCTTAGCATGTATTTAAAGAGGTCTGCTAAATATTTATATTAAATATTCAACAAGCGAAAACGTTACAGTTGGACTAAAGCGACTATTAAATACCCTACACCACATTGTATTATTATTTTTGCCATCGTCTGCAAAGCTTATATCCTGTCTTTATATATAGAATAAAGACTTACTTTCCGTAAGAGTGGAAAGAAGAAAAATGGCCACAGCCGGTCCAAAGTTTTCACAGCAGTTTAAAATGCCCAAATACTATTACTCGGTTACTTTTGCCGAAAAATTTTAAAATTTGCAATTTTGCTATATAACGGCTTTTCAAAATAGTGCGTTATATGAAAAATAGCCGAAAAAGTGGAGCGATCCAGACTATTGTCAACAGTGTTCGCCCTTGGCGCCAACCATGTCAGTGCACAAAATTTTCTCAAAATATCTTAAAAATTGAAACCACTAGGTTGAACACAAATATACATGAACACATGGACAGACGGACAAACAGGCAGACGGGCGGACGCAAAAGTTTTAAATTAAAAGAACTTCAACTGAACATCGGAATTTTTCTTTATCAAAAATAATCACCTTATTTTTTTAATGAATACAAAAACGAATCATATAACTTACTTCTTCGCAATATCTAATTACGGGAGGACACTTTTAACCAATATTATTTCAATATTTCAATATTAGGTTAAAAAACGAACCTCAAAATAAACAATCACTCAAACTTTACCGCAATTGTGGTTCGAATCACTCAGAAAATTAAATACTAAAAATAAACATTTCGACTCAAAGCGCTACGATTTCTTAGGTTTTACATGATTGCTTCAGCAATGAAAGTTTAAGTTCCCCCGGAGCTATTACCACAAGTGTAAACCTCTTGAACTGAAAGTGATAGAATATTCTACAATGTACGAAGTGATATGTGATAGATATCATAAATATTTCGAGTATATTAACGCCTTTTTTATTCTCTTGGCGGTTTGGTTGGCGATTGATTTTTTTCGACGTACTGCAATTAATCAATTGATAAGTGTAATATATCTACTCTGCACTTCTGAAGCTTTAATCTGATTGAGAAATTTCCAATAGTTGATAATTCTGACCAACTAATGCCTCCTGTAGCTGTTTTCAGTTAAATCATTTCCTTTTATTTATGCTTATATTCACTGCATAATCGAATTTGGAACTAGGTTAAAGTCGCTAAGGTAAGTTCGCTTATCAAGTTTGATTTCCTTTTTTTTTGGATCTTTCGAAACAATGTATTTGCCGTAATTTTTCCCGTTATTGTGGGAGTTTCCACTTTTAAATCGAACGTGCATAAACGTCAGTCTCTCCTTCATATATATATATTGCACAATAAGCAGTAATTATGCTCCAATTCATTATTATTTAGCACCAGAATACTCCGCCTAAATCCTCTTTAGCTTTTTTTTGTTCTCAGGCAAAACCCTTATATATATGTATGCGAATACATCTTATTATGTACATTCACATATTTGACGTATCTGACATGCTACAGGGCATCATCCATTAATTTGGAGTCTGCTTAATATTTCCCAAAAATTTAATAAAACTCATGACACTTTGGTCTTCCCTTTCCCTTCTTTAACTTTTCCTTATTCTTTTGATTATTAATCGTTACTCATCTTTCCAATTAAATAAACTTAAATCTTTTCACTTACACTTGTGCTATGATAATTAAAGCCCGGTATAAAAACTACACTTTTTAGTTTTCACTAACAACCTTTGCACGTATATCTACAACATGTACCGTATACAAGCTACATAGGCAAGGGTGGTTTTTTCATTCGAAAAAATTTTTTTTTCGTTAACCGACACTTTTTAACTACATTTTTTATTTGTTTTAATATATATGTAAAGGTCAACTGCCTCAAAAGGATGTGAGATGCGAAATCGATTTATGCATATAAGTTGGTAGGTCCTTTCGCCCGATCTTTCCATCTTTTCACCACTTCTTCCACAGTTTGGTCTATTCCTTTACTGGTGTCACGTCAATCTATTAATATTTACGTACTTCACTAGAGAAATGCAACAACAAACATTCAAAAATTGTTTTCACAATAATAGAAAGACCACCGGCTATTCATTACCACCTTCACTATTGACGTGAGAATTTTGAAAGTGAGACTTAGTGGCCTTTTTCCGCTCACAAAACTATTTTCCATAACAAATACTGTTTATTCTTAAGAATCAAAAGAAAATTTGAAACCGCGTCCGCCATTGACTTACCATTGCTGTCCATTACTTTTTCTTTTCTTTATTGTTAATGTTGTTCCCCTCTTCGCACTTAGACTTTCATACATTTTTAATTTATGGATAATATTTCAACAAGCAGTTGTTCAATTGTTTTGCTGTTTTCTAATGCAAAAAGAACATAGGCTTTTAAAGCCCCAGGTACACAAATAAGTTATGTCCACAACTTTTCATTATTCAGTAGAGCCTAAATAATTTACAAGGATACATATTTTTCCACTTATCATACAAGTGCGTTGTCATTTCATTGTATTTATGTACAAGCGAATATACATACCTACACACACTAGCAAATCTAAGCATATAAATTTTGCAGTTAAATGGTTACAAGCGTATCATCGTCACCATCCTCATTATCACATCTTCAGCAAATGTTCGCTTTATTGCACTACCTGTATATGAGTGCAGTGTGCGTTGGTATGATGACATCACCGTATCAACCTTGCAACTTTTTTTTAATATGTTCCAGTCCATGCAGAGTAATAAGCGTAAATTCGCGTGATATATGCACACAAAGAACGAGTTCAAATACGACGACTATTTTTTAGATATTGCCGGATGAGTGCTGACTTTTATCTTACCGCTTTGTTACAATTCGCGTGTGTTATTCCGAATGCTATAAACTTTGAACTGACTCTGTAACTGTTTTATTGGTTGTTAACATGGCGCACTTCGGAATTGTCTCGTACATAGATATCTCGGACGGTCATTCATTTTCACTTAGAGTAGACCGTTGCAACCGGTATGCAGGAAGCGCTGTTATGTGTTTCAATTTCGTATTTTACCTCTGTTAAGTAACATCATCATCAGTATTTATTGTGTTCTATTCTTGTCCCTTCATGTTGGAAATTCCGCTCCGCTCACTTACTATTTCCCAGAGATATTTATTTAACTGTTCAGAGATTTTTTTACCATTTGATAAACGAAATTTTTAAGCATTTTTTTCTTGTAAAGCGCATGACTGTTCACATTCTCAATCTCTCATGTACGTAGGTCTTAGACCAGATGACAACCTTACGCAGATATTTTTCAGTTATTCGGAGTTGATTCGGTAAAGGAAAATGGAATGCTTTGTTTTTAGTTATCGGACGCGGAAGTTCAAGAGTTTCTAAAGTGTGTGTCATGGAAAACATTAACACATGCTCGGTCGCAGTTTACTCTGCAATGGTGGCATAGTATGACTCTTGGAGATGTTTTATCAATACACAATTTCGGTCATTATCATTATAATAATGGGATTAAGCGATCACCTCAAGAACGTCGAATATGGTAAAGGATGAGGCAAGAAAATGTGCAGATTTTATGGGAGAGTTCCCAATTATTTGCAACTAGACTTGATCTTTTCCATGGAAAATCTGAGAAGCATTTTCAGCGCTACTTTTGCCTGTGATGTTAACTAGAAATACATAGGCATTATCGCGCACTAGCAATCTTTTGAACAGACGAATTACTTACTAAAAAATCTAGCGAAGTAACATGAATAATTCTATAAGGGACGAATATTTGTGGATTTTGCAAGGAGTTATTACATTTATTTATTTATTGATGCGACTAATACAAGGCAGCCATTTGCAGTGCGACAAGGTCTGACAACTATGCGCAAAATTCTTGAGGACGTGAGTTTTTTTCTATTACTTTGCGTTAGAGTACTACACCTCACCTAAATAAAGAAGCCAAGTAGTTATGGCCGGTGCATTAATTATGTAACACGTATCAATCCAGGAATAATAATGACAAAGTAATGATGATTTGCGTGTGAGCAACAACGTAAATTATGTATTTTTTCTCTTTATAAGCTAAGGCTAGAGCATCGAGAACGCTTTAGGAGACCGTAAGCGACTTGCAGTCTCCATTATATGGGATAGGTATACTGGTGCAAACTGGTGGGAAGCGTTTCAAGAATGTTTTTGAACAGAGGAAATAATTAAATCGCAAGTACAAAAAAGAAAAAGCATTAAAGAACTTCAGGAAAAGAAAATGCTTTGTTTTGAACTATAAACAATGTAATTAAGTTCTAAACACAACGTCAGCCAAAAGGCTATCATCTTACAGGTGCAGGTTCACTTAAATCGCTTTAATTGCACCAATAGCCCGTTCAGTGTTCTCTTTTTAATGAATAAATTGAATTTATCGAACTAGACTTGTACAGGATAGAATTTTCGATAGCACTTACGGGCAAACGCCATGGGTCAGGTCGTCTGTCTATTGCAGTTGTTCGTCTCCAAACTAGACTTACCTTGCGTTTATCTACAATATCTTTTCCGACGATAAAGGTACAAATGATGCCAAACACTTAAACTTAATTCAACAAATTGATTGCTTTTTAAAGTACTGACCTGTCCAGCATATAGTTAACGTGTACGGTATTTTCTCTATGATTGATTCTCCTGAAACTTTCGCCTATATCCACGAACTATGCTATAATGTAAGACCTGAGGTTTCCTCTTTTAAAACACTCGCGTAAATGATCGTAATCTGTTTGTCTTATGGGAATTCAATCTTTATTTCTACTATGTTAAACGTGGGTTATACCTACTTGGATTCAGACAAATTGAACTAACAATGATGGTGACCTCGATGGCTCGATCGAGAAAAAACGAAGTTAGCAATCGCAACTCGTCGCCGAAAGATTGATTTTGCCAATCGTTATGGGCCAGCTGCTATGATCCTCTCAATTCTTATCATACCTTAACACCATCTTACATGCCAGAGTGGAATTTAACGAACTGTAAATATATATAAGTTACTCGGAATAAAGTAATATGGGACCAAAACACGCTTGCAACTTTGGTCCTCAAGGGATATTGTATTGTATAGAAACAAGGTTCCCTCAAGGCGCCTCCAGGTTTGATGTATTGAAAAAAAATTAATAATTTGTTTAATACTTTTATAATTCGCATTCTACTCTGCAAGCCACAATATTTGATACCTATATTGACGGGATAGTTAAACAAGTAAGAACATTAAATTCGGCCGGGACGAAATTTGTTATACCCACAAACATTATCCTAAAAAAGACAAATGATTTTTTCTATTTTCAAAATAAAAGTTTTCATCGCATAAGTTTCTGGATGTTACACCTGTGGGACACGTTGTGTCCTTTGAAAAGTCTAAGTCAACTCCAAATTTTTTTGAAAATTTGTGGGCAATATCTTCCTTTTCGTTAATGAGAGAATGTTTACCACAAATATTACGAAGTTACGCAAACAGACAGATGAATAAACGAATGGGACGTGTTTAGGAGCATTTCAAATTTAAAACTGGCCAAGTATTTACTTAGGTTTTTGAAGCTTGTTTCTACTCGTTATAAAGGCATTGGAAAAGCAATTACATTTTGATACACAATAATATCGGATTGGCGAGATCAATTTTTTCTATTTTTGTGTTCAAATGGTACAGATCGCCCATAGAATATGCGAACTAATTTTTGTACATTTATTTGCTATAGTTTATGAGTAATGAGCGACAAACCAATTTTGCATTGATTCTGAAAAACATAGATGTCCTTAGTTTACGTCGTGCTATGGGCGTGTCCTTCAACCAATTTGGCCCATTTGCAATATAAACATGTGTGCAAAAGCTTCCAATGTTTCTGCTAAATTTGAAGTCGAGCTTCATTTGCGGAGAATGTTTATAACCGACATTACACAGACGGACAGACGGACATGCTTAAATCGATGTAGAATATGATGCTGTAGATTTTGTGGGGTCACTGCTTCCTTCTGAGGGACACGTAGATTTAAGTTTAGTTTAGTTATCGTATATATATTAGGTTTGGTATTAGTTTACTTGTTAATAAGACAAGATGGCGACATGATAGACCGGCGACAGTATGAGCCTTCATCGTTCTAAACGTAAGAACGAAAGGTAAAAGGGCGGAATCAGAATTCATGTGAAATAATTACCAGAATTTGATCAATCGCCAACACCGATGAGAGCGAAACCAAGGTTATGACGACAGAAGGAGAATTTTATTTCGTTCTTCTGTTCCAAGCTGCCCGAATGCTAACCATGCTCTATTTAAAAGGTTTGGTCCAGTCTCCTAGCTGGAGTGAATTGAATATAACAAGAAAAGGAAAAAGTGTAGAATAAGGCACAGGAATTTAGGTGAAATACTTATAATACAGCCATTGAAGTGCTTTTTGACAATCTGTGAAGTTAGTAAACCAAAGCCTAACGTGTACATTAATAAAAAAATGCCGACGGTGTCATGCGCTCTTAAATTTATATAGAGAAAACTAAATCGTGGGAGGAACAATAAGCCGAGAAGTAATCGGTGGCTAGATCTCATTTAAGTGGGGCTCCGGGTAAATACAAATTTTCTTGAGAAGCTTCTTCTGAGTCGACAGAGAACGAATCCTGGCGAAATTTTTTTCTTTACGGATTGCCACTGCATTACTTTTCGGTGAAAATCAAATTTAAGATTTTTACTTTAAAAGTATCAGACGTCTACAATTTCAAAAGTAAAGGCCCTGGTCAATGCGTTAACATTGACCTACATTTTTAAATGAAGAAAAATATTTAATTTTTTTTTTTTTTGTCTAAAATATATCTGCTTTCTGTTTCCTTTCGCAGGAAATATTTTGAAGAGTCGCTCTTCTTCTTTCCCTCTTCTATGTGGAATCAGCTAATTTTTTTCGCTATGAATTCATCCTTGATAAATTTATCTTTTATTAGAGAAACTTATCCGACCGAAAACAAGCATTAATTAAGTTACGATTTGATATTACATTTAAGTGCTCTGCTTATCAATCTTCACAAGCGTGCAATTGAGTGTGAGTGAAAGCTTATCTAAGTGTATAAATGTATTTCTAAAGAATTGTGTAAAAATTACTTTTTGCTAACTGCTTTTCTCATTAGTTTAACACTGAATGAACAAACACTTATTGCTTTCAGATTGAATTATATCTGCATGTGAAAAGAAAGGAGAGTCATGCGCTTTGAAATTTATTATTATTTCCTCTATGATGTTGTAAAATGAAAATAAAAAATCTTTAAAAAGAGTTTTCAACTTTTTTCTTTAAAATGTAAATAATAAGAGTTTTATCACGTTTTTCGCTTATAAATCCTTATTTTATTTCACTTTATTTCTCTAGTTCAAAGCATCTCTTAAGTAATGAAAAAATGTGTTTCTTTTAAATTTACGGTAATTCTATGAAAGAGAAGTGAAAAGAGGCGTCGGAGAAACGGAAACATATGTAACTGGATAAAAGTCCTTTCGTTGCACAACATTTTCCATAGGAAATTTAACCGCATAATGCGTAGACGTAATAAGCAGAACAATAAACACAATAAAAGTGAATTCTCTTAACAAATACCTCTTTCTTACAGCAGCTTATAACAATTTTAAGCACTTCAGCTTATGTTGTTAGTGCGCACGTAACCTAGAACTTTTGAGAGTTTTTTAATTGTTTAAACAGCATGTACCTAACCGATAATTGAGAAATTTGGGTAAGTTGGAAAATTAATTATAAATAATGTTGCTTTGCTACTACAAATCGAACATTTTAACTGAATCTTACATCGACAGAGCTCGATTCTTGTTAAACCTTAAGTTGGAAAGAGGTTTTGAGGTGCAAGGGTATATTAAGCCTGTGCAGATGTATGCAACATCCAGAAGAATCGCTATCTTTTATTATACCGATCGACTCAGAATTACATTCTGAATCAATTTAGGCTTATCTGCCCATCCGTCCGTCTTGTTTTTTCGTGTTTAACTTACATGGCGCAATTTTTGAGATACTACGATGAAATTCGATACTTGTTTGTGGTCCAAGGAAAAACGTTATTGAAAATAGTTCGGGTCGGATCACTTTTTCCACCACTTCCCATATACAGCCTTTTTTTGAAAGGTCGTTATATGAATAACTGTTGTGAAGGGTACTTAATGGTGGACCCAACATAGTGACCTTTAAAAGGGATTATATGAATAACTTTAGGGTGGTGGATACATTATATTGGTTTTATTTGTTCATATTAAATTTTTTTAACATTTCAACCTAAAAAAATACCGCATAATTGAAACCACTTTCCATCTTAACACCGACTCATAGGCAAAACGAAATCGAATTGAAAGATATAAGTAATGGCTGAGGCTCGTGCCTGCTCGTTTGGCAGTTGTGCAATAATATAAAGATTGACATCTTCGAGGTGATTTATAGAACGATGAAAGCACAAGAAATTTTCTTCCAACGATTATTATCATAACTATTAGAATTTATTAGGGTAACAATAATCAATACAATTAAAAAAAAAAAGGACTGCAATACTTTTAAAACCTTAATACAAGCATGCCACACACACACACATACAAAATATTCTAAAGTTCTTCTTGATGCTTCATGCTTTAACTTTGTTCGTTGAAAATGTGCATGGTTTGCATAAGAAGGGAATCGAAAATGCAACTGGCGTACATACTTTCATACATACAAACAGCTGTGCACCTAGATGCTTGCCTTTATATATACATGTAAATCATTTCTCTATATAGAGAATCATATAGCCTTTAAGACAATGCAAAATCGATTAGACTAATGTGGTTATGATAAATGCATGCGTTATTGCGTTGCTCCATATAAACGAACGGAATTAAAAATATTAAAAGAAAATAATATTTTGAAAATAAAATTTATTACTTTGCCGCTTGACGTGAGTGCGCGCGCGTCTATAACAAACTACTTCAATGAAGTAACAATAAGCCAAACATATGCAGTAACAACTACAAGAGCAACGATAACGATAAAACAAGTAAATGAAAAGAAAAAAAAGGAAGGAAAACAACCACAGTAGATATTAAGCACTATCGGAAACACAGACACATAAGCGTAGAAGGTTTCCAATTTTGCAATACTCGGCAGCAAGAATACCTTCGACGTTGATATACAGACATATCATCTCTGACTCGACGTGTTTGTGTGAGTGGGCAAGTGTATGATCGTGTGTATATGCGCGCACGCCAACAAACGTGTGCGCCATATTTAGTAATTTGGTAAAATTCAACAAAACCGTGCCGCACACAACAGCCAGCAGGCGCTTAAGCATATGTAGGCACCGTTGCTGACTGTCGTCCCATTTTACCTTTTCTCTTGCCATACATTGCATTACATACACACAAGTGAAATTGTCGTCTTCGTTCGTGTTGCCCCTGTTACAGTTACCTAACCTGCGATTCAACGCGTTTTCTTTTTATGTTTCTCACTTTGTTTTTTTGTTTTGGCTGCTGAACCAAAAACAGTAATGAAATCAAGTAAAGCCAGAATTTTTATTGAAAAGTTGTATGGAATCAACGTAAACTCTTTTAACTCTGCATTTGTGCTAAATATAAATCTCTCACCAAATTCTCCCTATGCATGAGAGATATGCGCATTCCCATATGAATGTTTATATATATATATATATGCATACACATGCATAAATGGACATAAATAGCTTCTCCAAACTAAGATATTTTCTCTAGAATTACAACCGTAATGGGAAAGATTTCATGTTCAATTTTGTGTGTTTACGTTTAGAATCATATGTTAGTTAACGTTTAATGTCAGAAAACTTTGTTTTTTTTTATTGGCTGCAATGATAAATCCTGTTAATTTTGCTCGCTTTTTTGTGTTTGCAAGAAAACCTTGTTTTGTAAACATAGTTGCAATTTTGCTGAGAAAAAATTGAAACACATTGAAGACATTTTGTGATGATTGCGGTTTATTTTAACTTAGCGTTTGAGCTATTAATTAAACCGACTAAAATGGAAAAATTTTGCGAAACAGACTATAGTCGCATGCTTGAAGTGTGGAAGGAAAAATTTTTCTGAAATGATCATTTTTTGTATAGGAAAAGAAAATAAGTATTTCCTTCCTTTTGCTTCGATTTGATAAAGCTTCGGAATGACTTTCATAAGTCAAATTCAACTTAGTAAGGTAGCAAGTCTTTTCGGATTTCTTTGTTTTAGGAGATAAAAAATTGACTATGAAGAGACGATTAAGTTTCTACAGGTCAAACGATGAAGGCGATTTATACTCTAAACTTGAAGTCGGTAATCTGAAGACTTGAAGACTTTAATAGTAGAGTCATCTGTAGTTAGCAAAGATAACATATGGCTAAGACTCATTTTTCTATCGAACCTTGAAAAGCTTTTAGCAGTTTTAGGTAGACATTTTATAGAATTTTAAAGCTATCGAACACAATATTTATTAGTTTTTGTTGTCTAAAGATTTTTCAGAATTTCAGCTTTTGAAGTCTTGGGTGGCGTTAATGTGGTAACCAACATATGAAGTCCTTGACAATTTATCTTTGAACCGAAACTAAATATATGTATATCATGTCTTATGGCTTTATTGACCATACCCTGCAGCCCCTAGGCCCCTAGTCTATAGGGATTGCCTAACTCTCTGGGGGCGTCGATTACGTACGTTTAACCCAAATGTCAGCAGGCATCGAGAGACGAGTTTCAGACAGCAGATGCTCACGTTAAACCACAGCCATATATCAATTTTTATGATCTCAAAAGACTTACAGACTGACAGACAAGATATTGTTAGTTGAAGTGAGATTTCGCTTCTGTCCAAAGTGAATAATCAATGCCAGCTCCAACAAACATCAACTGAGCCCTTTATACACACGTTCAATTAAACTGCGCGACTCCATTTTGTTGCTGTATGTAAAGTATACAGCGGTTCCTTTAAGAACTCATTGAATTTTTTATTCAAAAATTCTGCACCATTATCGGTTCTTCCGTATTATAATTGGACTAAAACAGGCATAAAGTGCAACACTTTTTTGCAGGGATACTACAGGAAAAGAGGGATACTTATAGGTATGCTATGAAATAATAGCTTTACAGTGGCTTGTCGTTGCTTTTTTTTTGGACGTCTCAACACGCCAAAGCTTACTAAGTACTCGAAGAATACTATATACAACTACACACCCCTACACAACACTATATACAAATGCCAAATCTTGATTCAAAAAGCTTCAGTGAGTTTATCAATGCGACCGTCTATCATTATTGGCGAACCAAATAGTCTTTCAAAATTGGACCAAAATGGTACGAGAGCGTTTACACAAGATTTAGGAAAGTTTACCTTGCATACCATCTTCAACTCAGGCATA
>KK499974.1:196532-228305 GCA_000688715.1 Glossina pallidipes
AAATAATAAAATGAAAAATAATAAATTGAAAAATAATCAAATTTTAACAAATATTTTATACAATATTTACATACTCATAGGACAGAGCGCTTCATACTCATAGAAGTAAATTTTACGCAAATTATTTAACTCACAGAAATTTTTCTCGAGTATATTGTTGACTATATATTTATTGTTTGTATTGTGAAGTTAAAAGTTCTGAGCATAAAATTCACATCATCTATGAAAATATATCGAAATTTTTTTGGTAAATCGACTCACAATTTTATTCTAATCAAAAATATACAAATAAATAACGACATAAATATTGTAGAAAGGATCACCAACGAGTAGTTTGACTTAAAGCGTTTAAATAGTTTACATGTTTTTATATCGAAGCTATTCGGCTTTTTAAGTCACAATATAGTTAGAATGAAATTCAGATCATTTTTGGTATACACAATATTTTTGATTTAGGTATATAGATTAAAAACTGATCTCAACGCAATTTATCAAGTTTTATATTTCTTTTTAATAGTCGAGAAAAAGTTGAGTAAAAAGCTAACCATTCGATGTAGAACCTCAAGTCCAATAGGGTGCAGGTGTTAAGTGTTGTTTGCAGTACTGACGAAATATAAATACGAAATATAAAGAACTACCCTTCTCCCAATTTCTTAATTGTTTTCAACGCAGAAGTATTTTTGCTTACATTTTCACAATACCCTACCCAACTTTTAGCATTCAGCTATGTTTCTGGCCATAACCACCGTTAGTTTCTGTATATATACATTTCACACAAACGGTTTCGCAGCACTTTTTAATTTAGCGATATTTTTGCTTGTACTTCGTTTCTTGTATTCAGCATTTCGCACTCAATGTTCTCTTTTTATAACAATCACTGACGGATGAGAAACCTATTCACTTTGTCAAACATTGAATGGTATTGGAGCAAAATGGACCTTTGGCGATTGAATACCATAATCAGGTGGATCAATAGTTACAACATCGGTATTTACTTCAACTATACACACACATCACAGTCAATAGTTATAACATCGGTGTTTACTTCAACTATACACACACATCACAGAAGATTTTCGGTTGTCGATTTGTCGAATAGAAGAAGAACAAGCAATATAATCAAAAAAATAAACATAACTAAAACTCGTAAAATTCAATAAGCGGTAGAAATTCAAGTGCGGTATAATAATAATAATAATAATAATAATAATAAAACAATAAAGCCGAACGTCTTAGATGCTACTGCTTTAAGACTTTATTCTCTGGCTAAATTTATATAATAACAATAATAATATAATCTGGAAAGCATTAACTCATGTTTATGTAAATATGAATGAAATGAATGTTCAGTATTGATCCATTTATTTTCGATTATAGATTTGCCAAGGAACCAATTAATTAAATTATGGAATAGTTTCAAAGGAAGTTGAGCGTTACGAACAGCAACATATACGCAGAATAAGATGGATCGAGTTTTAATTAACGATTGAGATTTAACTACGGTAAGGCTTGACCCAATCGTCTTAGTTATCTTTTATAGATACTTGAGAAGACCGATTTGAAATTGTATTTTACATTCACTTTTTTGGGGTCAGTGTATGGAAATCACTGACCACAAAGTAGGAAAAGCATTATAAGTCGTTCAAAAACTCGCTTTTTTCGAAGGGAGTCTCGATCTTTGGTACAAGACGTCGCTTTTTCTTCATAAAAAATCCCGAATAGTTTTATAAACTGTTCCTACACCTAAATATAATTTTCCTCCTTGAAAAGTCTTTAATATATTGGAAGGTCGTCGTACGGGCGTTCTTCAAGCCTCCATAAATTATTAACTCTTTTTTATTCATTTTTATTGGTTTCCACTGTAGTGGATCCCTTTTGCTTCATATATCTAGTTAACAGTAGTTTAAAAGCACAATGCGAGCCACGTCCGCAACTACCTTTCATCGTTATGAATCCTGTAAAGATGATTTTGGCCGAAGTTAAATGTGAAGAAGGTAGACTGATGATTTTTTAAAAATCATTTTCGTAGTTATTGTGCCGATTACAGGAGTACGTCAAAAGCTTACAGTGCATAGAAGCGTGCATTACAGTGTCCGTAAGGCATACAAATTGCTGGTCAAAGGGTGAATCTTGAAATCAAATTTGTTAACCCTTTCGCCATAAAACGTGTGTTTGAGCTGGAGAACTGCACTTGGTTTTAAATTTTTCGCTCTTTTCTTGGTCTTAAGTTCCATTAGTCCCTGTGTCCATCAATAATTAACAAAGAATTGTTTTCCTCTTCCTTCCAAGTCACAGATTCTAATGTTTAAGAAGTTCCATATATAATTACAAAGAAAAGCAAAATTAAAAAAAGAACGATTGAATGCACATACTATCAGGCACCGCCGGATTCTGTAAAAATATAGTTGAAATTTGTGTAATGAAGAGTATGTTTTGATATGAGATATGTTGCTACATATTGCATGCAACATGCTGGTATCTCTTCAGAGAATTCACCTAAGCCAAAATAATCTTTTGCTGTTTGTTTTTTCATAATTGAAAATTTTTAAATATATTTTCTACGGGGATACCTTCCCTAATAAGTGCACAAGTTTTATGCCACATATTACAATCCACTACGCTGTTTGACTTTTACTCAGAGGAATCTACGCTTTAACTTTCATACGAGGCCATTATGATGCAGGCCGCTTGAAGAACCGTAATTAATTCACTTTTTTTACAATTGTTCGCATGAACTGCGATTTAATCAGTTCGTTAACATTCGATCGTAAAGAAGACGAAAGTCGATAATCGTACTCATGTGCTCCACATTGCTCATGGGTGCTATCATTTATGCTTAACGAAAAAGGAAAAAAAGAAGCAATCTTTTGTTTGTATTTATTTGTGACTGTTAAAATCCGAAAAATAACAACTGACTCTTCTCTCAGCGGAAATAAAAAGAGAAATTTGAACCATTTATAAGGATTTTATAAAATAAAAGTATAATTTCTAAAACAACTACTAAAGTAATAGACACACCTACCGTTCAAGTTCTAAAATATCACAAAATAACACCAACAAAAAGAGCAAACAAAAAAATAGGGCTCCAAGTAAGTGAACTTATACATAAGAAGCCCAGTCTAAATACGTTTTTTTAGTTCTCTGGCTATACATTCCTTCTTGGAAAACGAAACGGATTTCGTGAAAACGCTTCTCAGTGAATCTGTGTTTTATTATCCTAAAATAAACTTCATATAAAGTGTAGCAATGATAATTATGGAATTAGTCAATCTTCAAATCTCATGTGCGGTAGAGTTTTTATAATAATAATAACAATAATAACAATATTAATAAAAATAAAAGCAATCCTTAGATACTAGTGCTTTAAGACTTTAGTCTTAGTATTTATTCTCTGGCTAAATTTATAATAATAATAATAATAATAATAATATTAAAGAAATTTTTAGTTCAAAATTTGATTAGTGTTAAGTGGTTCCTTCTCTTTTTCTGCAATTGTCAAACTTTACTTAAGATGCAATTGCTTTTAGGTTAAAACTTCTATTTAGTTTAGCGAATTATGGGAGAAATAATTGACAAAACATGCATAATAAATACGCATTAAAACAGTATAAATTTATTAGCTTTCGTTCTATTTCATTCGTGATATTTTCCTCCCTCTCTTCTCTTTTAAATAAGATAAGTCTAAAACTACCAAAACCGTCTACAATTATAAGCAACAAAATACGGCCAATTTTCATACGAATTGGCAAAAATCTAATAGAAATTCCCAGTCTTGGTCGCAAATCAAAACCGATCATTTGGGAGGTTTAAAAAATGTCATGTCATATAATATGTTTAAAGGCTTTGTTCTATAAATTTGTACAACTATATAATAAATTTTAAGTTTTCATGCTGTCGTTGGAGTATTAACAACGAACCTCAGCATGTTGCTCAAATAAAAAAAAAAAAAAAGAGAAAAAAGAAAAGAGAATAAAGAATCTCATCACCAAGCGGTCAAACGTGGCCAACAAATCGACAATTAGATAGAGAATTAGGATACAGAATAAAGAATTATTATTCTCAAATTACGTTACTGGATTATGGGTCTAAAGTGAAACACACAGGCCTAATCCATTTTTTTTTTCTACAAACCAAAAAAAAATGTATATAATAAATTGTACATTTTCAGAACGAAAGGTATCGAACTGAGTTCTGATTGTCTTCTGATACGAGAAGCAAAGTAGCAGAAGAATAGAGCGTATCGGTGTTGCCTTTAAAAGTCTGCAACGAATTTGTAAGCGTAACGTAAATCATAAATCTTCGAACTTTGCATCCAATTTATAAGTCAAGAAAATATTTATGTAACATTCAAGCATTATTCCTGAAATTTTGAGCTGAACATATGAAAGCATTTTGTTTTTTTGCGTTTTGCTTGTTCCATTAACCTGAATATTAATATTAATATTCACCTGAAATAATATTAACCTGAAATTTAATATTTGGATGGAATATCCAAACATTCAGTAGGAAATGTCTACTGCACATGCAGTTAAGAAATTTTTTTGTTTTCTTATTACATTTTGTGGAATATTTTCTAATTGATGTCCCCAACGCTCGAATGTTATGTTAGAATGTGCAACGAACAATTAAACAAAAAAAAATTAATTTTCGTTTTGCTAACTCAAGAGAACATTTACATACAATGCACATATAGAAATCATTCTAAATATCTGAAATCGTGCTCCAATACCCACGACAGAGATTCGTGCAAATGTCAGTTGGTTTGTACCAAATGATAGGCACACATGCCACGAATTCACATGAAAGTGCTTTAACATAAAATGTACAACATCAGCACAAACGGTTTTCATTTAGCTCACAAATCGGCAAATAAGCAAAGACCATAGCCATCTCATATATTTAGCTGTCGGAAAAGCAGGGATGAAGGGAATGATGTCAAAGTCAACGTAATTTTATTGTGCTTTGAGAGATACGTGATTGAATTTGAAAGGCGTTTACCATGTGTGGTAAAAACGAAAAGAAAAAAGTGTTCAATTCATGAATTTAATGGAAAAACTTGTTAATACATCGCAGATTTAACATTTGATTCACTGTTAAATTTTTAAATCTACGAAATATCTAACTTATTAATATTCTATTTTTTTTTTCTTATTACCACAAAAACATGGATTTTTATAGGAGGACTTAGGATAGACCCAGAACTTCCCAAACTAATCAATTCAAAATTATTTTCTGAACCGATTTAAGTACGTTTGTACGCTCGCCTGCCTGACGTCTATCTATTAAATCATCTGGTCAACCTACAAGTCCCAACTTTCTGGGCATCTTGGTAAAATTTGGTAAACTGAATTGTTCTGTCCTCAGAACTCTTTTGAATAGATATTGAATAGGGCCGTTTTCACGTTGAATGTTCATATACTGCCGTATTTTGAAACACTTGCTATCGTTAGGTCTTATATTACAATAATATTTAATTTTACATTTAACATTGCAACAGAACCTACTTATGCTTAATAACATGATATAATAATACATGTATCTAATGTTCCAGCGGCATAACTTACCGTCCGATTTTATCTTGATCCTATCAGTTATCAAACACGTGTAATTCGTTCAGAAAATTGTATAAATACATATTCTTTAATAAATTAAAAAATTGCTCCTTTTGACTAAAGGAGATCTAAAATGTTTTTCTTAAATTCATAAGTCCAAGTTCCAAGCGGCCCTAACAACAACAATTTAGTGAAGCTTTCTAGAGAATAATGAGGTGTTCCCCTAAACTTTATTCTGTCATTAACTAGACCGTCCGTCTCAGTTCCACTGTTTACTCGTATCGTCCTCAACTAGTCGCTGCCATAAACGGCTCCCTTATGAGTGATTCCCCAGGCTCCCCAGGTGATTCTGGGTTATCAAACGTACGTCCATGCAGCACGAACTTCAACCAGAGGGCGTGAGAGCGAGAGAGAGAGGATATATGCTTGACATTTCCTCTAAACATTCGTCACGATGGGCGCTGCCCATCGACTGATAACCACGTTCGAAACCAGCTGATAGGCTTTTCAGATGTGAGAACCACCTTGGCTTACAGAAGGTTTACAATTAATCTGATAATTTACTAAAATAACTATAGGTAAATATATTTGCAGAGGTAAGAGCGATAAATAAAAAAGCGAATTAATACATTAGCGAAAATAGGCGTCAACTACGAAACTAATACTAATAAAAAGTTATATATTTATATATAAATACAAAAAATGGGTAAGATAATGTTGTATAAGAGACAGCAAATTATGAAGAGAACTATTTAAAGAAAACAAACAAAACCTAAGTGTGCGACCAAAACGACCTTGGAACTTTAGTCCTCTTATATTTCATATTGCAATAGCAGTTACGTGCATCTCTTATTATAAATACTTTCATATGTAGCACAATACTACTGCCATATATTCAATATTGCTATACAATTCACGCATATTCATATTACTTGATAGCTAACATGCACATCCGCATTACGCATGCATCGGTAGTTTCCTACTTTTCTCATCTATTCTCATGCATTCAAACAATATTATAAACAAGCAGACAATCGTTCTCTCTCGCACTGGTAAATTTCACTGATAATTAAATAGGGTTTTAGAATTTTTAATAACATTTAAGAATCCTTGTTATTTGCATAAATTTATAAGGGAAAAAATTTGTTTTCTACTTGGATGTAATATTAGAACTACTTTATAAAATGGTTACAATGTGTCACAACATTGGTTTGTGTCATTTAATGTGATTATCCGCTGCAACTGTCGTCAAAGATGATTATTACTGATGAAATAGGTATTGATGAATGATTTAATGTTGTTAGTTTATAAATATTGTTAGTTTAAATTTAAGCTACAAAATAAATAAAAGAGGTTCTTTGCATGCTGTAAATGCCAGAATAACTAAATAAATAAATAAATAAACAAATCAGTGCATATAAATAGATTGTTGTGTGTCTGTGTGGATGTTTGCAACGCACTATATTAATATTTAGTTATCTCTTTTCTTATTTGGGCTGCAAACTTTTCAAAGATCACATAATCTCCTTAATTTATATGAAGTAGTTTTGCCTAAAACATATTCCCTCGTGAGGTAATGCAATCCACAGGATGTAATTTACGCATATCCTACTCATTATTAATTAAGAAGTGTAAAGGGCGCCAAGATGATTTCTTGAAGAAAGTTTATGGCGAAAATATTTACTGCTAAATAGAAGTAAGTCGTAGTGGCACTATGACCAGCAAGGCCACAATTTATTCGCGTCTTTAAAATCTGTTTTAGGTTGCCTGTGGATAGATTGCAAGCATTACTTTACGCGAATAAAATTCCACACATCGCAAGAGAAATCTCTTGCTACGACTACGACTCGTCCAGATCTTGGCCACTTTAGCTGAAATTTAGAAACTCAGCTAGATATCGACAAAAAAAAAAAAATAAACTTAGCCACGTCCTTAGGCAGTTTAAACGAAGTTCGAATCAAATGTCAGCGAACGTTTAATTTAACATAAGCTAAAGCTGACCACAAGTGAACAAAAATTAATCTAAAATAAAAGTTTTAATGATGCTTTCACTAGTAAGCCAGAACGAAAAAAGAAACAATAAGGCAAAGTGAAAAGGTAGAAAAGTACATCGACTTTTCAATTGAATGAAACTTTAAATACAAAAATTGAACGCAATATTAAATAAATTAACGTTATATAACGGCAAAGTTGAAACACGATGAAAAACTAGATGTTAAGTAAGGAATACCGGAATGACATTGAAACATACCTTGAATTAAATCCAAGGAAATTTGTTTATAATTTGACATATACCACTCGATTCGATTCCTTACATAATAATTTGTGCGACTGATCCTTAAAAATGAAAGGAATGCATTGACAAAAACTAGGTCGCACAAAAATAAAACGCAATTGCGTGCAGATACGTGCTGATAGCAAATTGGATAGAGACTCGTTGCAGAAGATATGCTCCAAAAATTTCATGAACAGTGAAATTTGCAACAGCACCTCAAAATGAACGCAACTTTGCTTCTGCTTCAGAACGAAACTTGTTTACATGCTAATGCTATTATAAAATGTCATGAAAAGCTCTTTCATTGAATAAAATACATCAGCAAGTCATTTGTCAATTGCTAAAAGTAGTTAAACGTTTATCATGCAGTGAGAATGTAATTCAAGTATATGAAGAAAGCACAAGACAGAAAATATTCCGTAGAGAACTATTGTGTGACGCGACGGTTCATAGACAGCAATGAGAATATTTAAGGAGCAATGATCAAATATTTGAATGCATTAAGAAAATATCGGCAACGCTCAAACAATGAAAAAATAATTCGCAGAAGCGAATGTTAAACACGCACAGATTATCAATACTTCAAGAGAAAATTATTTATAGCCCGTGGATTATCTTAGAGGTCCATTGCAATCCCCATCACCTTCACCCTTCCGGGAGCATAAGATATTGACATACATTGATTTAGTTGAAACGTTTAAATCACCTAGAAAGAAGCTTCATAGTCCCGATAAATTTCATATATCCTTGACCATCGTCAATTTCTGGATTGATGTAAGCATGCCTGGGTGTGTGTCCACATAAAATCTGCGGCAAACATTCCCCTGGTCGCAAAAATAAAGATATCGGATTCAACATTACAAGCTGTTTCAGGCTGGTAGTGAATATCGGCCAAATTTGTCAAGTACAACGTAAAGTGACAACACCCATGTGTTCAAACACAAAGTAATGGATATTTTGCTCGCTATTCATAAATGCAACAATAAACATACGCATTTCCTACATTAATGTAAACGTGGTGAGTATAGAAGATTCGCCAACAGCCAAATGTAAGTGTCTTCGTTTTTATATCCTACATCTTTTGTGGTACAAGAGTAATAAATCATTCAGAATCACTTTCTGAATCGATTTAAGCTCGTCTGCTTGTTTATCCGCCTTGTTTTTTGCCTTCAAACTAGAATTTACAATTTTTAAAATACCACTAATGGAAATAATTTGGGAAAAGTCGTTATATCAATAACTGTAAAGGGATGTAGGGCGGGCTGCGACCGACTATAGCGTTTTTAGTTGTTTTTATTTTTTTTTATTTAATTGTGGAGTTGTAACACATCTAACTAATGAGGAGAACAAATATTTCCTCTTTTGAATTTTGAAATTGAAAATTTTCAAAATTTTCGAATTAATTGGAAATTGTATCCTTCGCAGGGTCGTAATCACACTCATCTAAAAATTAAACCTCCAACAAAGCGTATTGTCAAGTTTTAGCATTCCCTATCTTAAGTTACTCTATCTTCAGAGTTCAAAGAATAAATAATAGACGGTTCGATGGGGGAACCAACAACTAAATCGCTTGAGAAGCGCAATCATTTTAAGGTTATATATATTATGTATTCATGATCAGCCCCCAATGTGTGTTCGAATTGCACATGAAACGAAAAAACCACAACAAAAATACCTTTTAAGTTTTTCGTTATCTTGTGATGGTAATAATAATGCACTTGATAATCTCCCAAAAGTATTAATATGCATGTCACAGTACATTTTTAAAAAATTTCTTTTCATAAATTTCTTGCACTTTCAAGATGAAAAGTGTGTTTTAATAAACAGCAGTTTGAATCTCGAAAAGAGAATTTTAATTAAACTCAGTGTAAGTGAACCCGCAACGTAAAAACTGAGTACCTATCGTTTACGCCAAATGACATTTCAACGTTTATTGTTAAGTGCATGCAAATAAAGTCAACTGACTTTCAGAGTAAGTTAGTTACAGTTAGTTTATGTTGAAATTGTAAAAGTTATGTAACAGAGAATGCGGAGCAAGATAGTGAAATAAAAGGTAAGAAATTTATATTTGGCTGTGACTGTGCGTTTTATTCCAATCGGCTTAAACATTAAAAAAAGAAAAAACAAAATTTTGATATCTTATGCTATATTATGACTACATTCGTCTTATTGCGTTCTGCTACAGTGGCTAGGATATCTAAGATGACCCATAGAGTGTACGTGAAAATTCCCACCTTTTGTCTAGGTATAATAGTGCGATCGAAATTCCCGAAACACAGAAATGTTCACAGCTCATGTTACATTGCACGTGTCTCCTTTGCTCGGTTTGCCCCACTTTCAATTCCAATTTTAGCCTATCTGTGTCAAAATTGATCCCGATGGGTTTACCACAAATACTACGCGCACGGGCAGGTACGTATGTTCAGACTGATTCAAAATTTGATGCGAAACAAAAATGTATGTTTTTTGTGGAGTCGTTTCCTTCTTAATGTTGCGAACACACAAGTAACAATTATATATCTTTTTAATTTCAACTAAAAACCATATTGAAGAAAATATCACAGCAGGAAGTTGACTTTTCCCTTACGACCAAATTTTGCGTGTCATTGCCACCTGTGTTCGTATTTATTTAGGCACAGATTTATCAGAATACATTGGAACAAAAAGAATTTTGTACGCTATGAATAATAAAATTAGGTTAGCCTTTAAAGTGGGCTTTAACATATAAAAGATTTAACTTTTAATAATTTATGATAAAAATGGGTTCCTGATAATAATTTGCCTTGCAAAAGAAAATGGAGAAGAAATAAATAAATATGGACTATATTAGCTTCTGGTTTGGACTGGTTCGTATATAAGATCCCCCATGGAAAGTGTGTGTTTATATGGAAACACGGAACACGGAATTTTTGATAATTTATCACGAAAATAATGGGTAATTGTATTACACGAAGTGGTGTCACATATAACAATGGTTTTATGGGCCCTGCGCGACTATATTGTTCTTAGTTGTTATACCCTGAACTTAATAATCACAGTTGTATAAAGGGCCCTGGGCCACTATAAGCTCTTTTTATACTTTCTGAAGGGGATCACTTCTTTTTATTTATACTTTAATGTCGGTTTAGAAGTCCCAACTTTCGATTTACACACAAAATTTAGGCGAGAAGCAAATATAAATTTGCTCAGAAGCATAAAACCAAGAGACCAATTAAGGGTAATTTATGTAGAGAACATTCACGCAGAGGAAATACCCGACTTAGAATAAACATTTTGTTGCCTACCAGCAGTTTGCTGTTATATACATTTTTTAACTTAGCAAATGAAAACGCTGTAGTTTTGAGAAAAATCGCCACGCCTCATAACATATTTCATTCATTTTCCGCACAAATTACCAAAGCGGGCACTTCATTGGCAAGTACAGTCGTACATTGGCATGAAAACTTTTATATGGCGAGGTCAAATTATTATTTCTGTAACGGTTTACATCATAAAATACTAAAACTTAGTCTTTGTTGACATAAAAAAGCTTTGTTTTCTTTAGTTTTATTCATTTCACTAAACACGCCCATTTCACTGTTTAACCAGTTCAGTAAAATTTTAAAAACTACACTCCAATTGCGTATATTCAACTTCAAACTTGTAGCTGTAACTCTGTAAATTATGTGGCCATTTTACATTGGATAAACTATCGCCATTTAATTGTCAAGGAGCTAACATGAGTTACGTACCAAACTGTATACGATTGGAAGAATATGAATCAGAATAATTGGACTTGGCCATTAGGCCCTACAAAGTGTACATATTTTTGGTCAGCATAAAGTTGCTAATAGATATAGCTAAGTCTGTCTGTGTGTTCCCCTGGTCGCAAAAATGAAGATGTCCAATTTAAATTTGGTGGGAGCACTGGAATTCTTTGAGGCTGCTTGGTGTTGAAAATGGCCCAAACTGGTCGAAGGACACAGAAAACCTTAATCTGAAAACACTTCTATTTCTCTCTTCTTTGTCTCTCATTTCCGAATTTATCTTCGGGAGGGCTCTACTATTTAAGATCAAAAATGAATAAAATCGACAACCCCCTCACAAAGAACCGATAAAATTTTCATTTCTTTCATTTTAATCCAAATAAAACCAATTAATAAAAATCACCTAAAATCTCCGAAATGCATAAATATAATCTTGTAATAATAATGATTCGCTATAATAATTTTATCCTACCATAGCATGCTAAATGGATAACGGTGGGCATAAAAGTTTCGGTATGAAATTCTCTTATTTATTTTATATATAGTTCCTTTCTAGCGCAAACCATATTATTTAGATAAGTTACTTTTGATTTAATTCACAATTTCAAAAACCAAAAGAAAAGTTTCCTTCCACGTTTGTATTCAGAACTCTTCACTATTTGTCCTTTTTGTCTTTCATAGTGGTGGCAATTAATTAGAGTGCTTCGCATATGAGCTTTAGGCACATATACTGATATTTAACTTTTTTAAGCATATTCACAGCTATTTCAATAGGGATTCCCTAGACAACCTGAGGCACCCACAATTTTCTACTTGTCGTCTGTAACATTCACGCAATTCCTAAATTTGTTCGGTCTGTAACAGCCGAAGCTATCCTTGAATTTGTTCCATACGATCCGAGAGTCCATCCAGGAAACTACCCTTCTTCGAAAAACTACGGTTTAAAAGAAAAGTTCGGCACAACCCAGCTCCCGCTGCGCCCCAGTCTTTTATTACTTCTTACTACCATCAGAAGTAACTGGATAAAGACAGCAGTTGGAAGGCGTCTATAGCAGGGAACTATATACGGGAAGAAAACTGTTTTCTTTCCATAGAAGAAATGCTTCTCTTGGGCTTCAAAACCTGTTACTAGAATTTAGATAGTGAATCTTAAACGCTTCTTGGCCGATAGTGAAACGTTCTCAAATTGAAGAACTATAAAGCAAGGTTTGTGATGATAGGAAGCATGACGAAAAGTGGAGGCTTTCGATACGTTTATGCTCCTCAGAAGATTTTCATATTTGGGGGTTTTGAACGTTCAAAAGTTCTGACATTGCATAGACAGACATGATTAAATTATTTTCGCATTTTTCGCTGAGCCGTATTTCACTTTATCATTTTGGTAGCATTCGACATACTTAATACTCGCTTAGTATTAAGTGAAAACAAAAGGAAAAAACATTCCTTTTATTAATGCTGCAGAGTTGATATGTGCACCCATCAGGAAGGAAATAACCAGAAATTGAAGAAGCACTAAAACAAGTAACTTTAAAGCAATTTGTGCGCAGCTTCAGTGATTTTAAGGGAAATGGACATACACAGGACACGGCGGAGATTTATCTTATCCTACCAGGTATTTCTGTTGTTGTTATTTTACTGTACCATTTTCTTTGCGTGCAATAGGAATGCGATGTCCGTTGTATGCAACATTCGCATACTTTTGAAAAAAATTTATTTATTCTACTTTTATGTTTCTGTTTTCCGTTTACTCTATCTTTTCCTTCTGTTGTGCAAATTTTACATCTTTCTTTTGTGTTTATCTTGTAATGTACGGAAACACAAGTTTATGAAGCACATCGTACAAGTGAAAGTAAATTCTACGGTTTCAGAATGCAACATTAAATGGGGCAGCAATAGGTAATATGTTTCAGCAATAAACTTAAGATGTTATTTACATAAATCGTTAATTTGATGCATATAGATTGACAGAGAGGCAATGTGTCGCATTCTTTTTTTTCCTTAAAAACAATAAAATCTTTCACTTAAAAAATTTTTTTTTATTTTTGTATTCTGTTAACATATTATCTTATGTATAGATTAGGTCATCTTATTGACAGCATGGTTTCGTTTTGCGAAGAAAAAGAAATAGGAGGGAAGAGGAGGGAGAAGAGAAGATGGGTAAAAGGGATAAAAATTTTTCACTCTGACAACATAGAAGAAAAAATGCAATCGCCTTATGATTAGTAGGAGTAGAGAGAAATTATATGCGATTTCGTCTTGTTTGCTTGATCTCTCAGGATTTCCTAGAACAAAGCGTTCTTTTGTGTGGGACGTGGTTTAGCGTATTTGGTATGGAAAATAAATATGGAAAATAGATCGTTAAAAAATAACGCCTTTTATTAGGATCGTTGAGCACTTCTACTAATTATTTAGATTTCCTGGCTGACTTTCATTTGCGACTTCGCTTGTGCCTTATGCTTTACTAGTAATTTAGGTTTTGCATTGTATGTTACGTTTTATCTTCACATAGCCTCGTTCGTAGATTCTATTTGACTTGTGTTCTATATTTTTAATTGCAATTTCAACGGTTGCTTATTAAGTTATAGCTTTTTTTGTGAAGCTGTCACCCATAACCTCGGTTCGCATTTTGTCTTGGACTTTGGATGTTACGACAGGAAGGGAACCTGTAAAAAAAGCTTAAATTTTTACAGCTTATCAACAAAACAGAATATAACGTAAAATTTCTTCAAAGCAAAAGTTTCCTAATAATAAGCTAATCGAAAACTTTGTTGAGCTACATACAAATTTTTAAAACATCAAGAAAAAAGAATTTCACTAATTTCCAAAATTAATGTTTTAATTAAGCTACTCCTCGAAATTAATCTGTGAATTTTTACTCAGCTCTACTAATATTCAATCGCAAGTACTTGCATGTTCAAAATAAGCAAATTTTCTGAGAAAACTCCCTACGTTGTATATAATTTATAAACCCTTCGCAAAATTTACTTCGACAAGGGAGCCAAATGAGACTTATAAAAAAATTTTTATGATTAAATCCTCGAGGGAAGTAAGTTTAAGAAGAATTACTTTTATGAAATTTAAAATGAAATCAGTAACAAGACTTCAGTGGGCTCCACCATTAGATACTATACACTCTCCACAGTTATTCATGGCCGGAAAATGGTGTCTGACTAGAACTATTCTGAACAGTGTTCTTGCTTGGGTTAAAACCTTACAGTGCATCAGATTTCATCAATATGTCTCAAAAATTACGGCCTGTAGGTTGAACCCAAGAAGCAAAGACGGACAGACAAGTTTAGGATAATGTTTTGAATCGATTAGTATAATAAAAGGTGGGACTGTTTCAAGTCCTTCTGGATGTTGCATAATTTCTCAGAAACTTAATACTACTTTGTACCACAACTGCTGTAAGGTATGACAAGTAGGAAAATTATATTCCGTCGTGTCCAAATCTTTTTATCAACGTTATCCTGAAGAAGACAAACAAAACCTAAATTTTCATGCTCTACAATATGGAGTGGGGACGGTCTTTTTTTTATTTTCAAAATAAAAGTTTTCGACGTTTAAACGAGCTCTTATCTTTCGGTGATGGGTATTCCTGCTTTGAATTAAACTTGTCCTAATATGCAGTCCGTGTTGTTTAAATAAAATTTTCTTCAGTGTATAACTTAAATTTATGACTGATAATTGCTTTCATATTGTCCGCTTGATCACAAAGTGTTCTGCTTACAAACAAATGTGGCAAACAAAATATCTTCATCCATGGATAGAAGTGTGTTAAGTTTTTTAAAACCAATGACATCCAATTCATTCAAATTCATCTAAATGGCAAAGCCACTCATTCACTTTTAAACTTCGTTCTCATATTTGTATAGAGTTTTCCATTTCTTCTTTATGATACTTATTTAAATAAATCGGCAAAAGTATTTTAAAGAAACGTATAACTTATGCGACCTAGTGAAGCATATCGAGATGCATTAATTTCGTTCATCCGTTTTTAACATTCATAAAATTTGTCTGTATTTGATTGGAAGCAGACCTAAACTCAATTTCTTAAAGCCCGTTGGTCTATATATCCCCCTATAATATTTAAAGTAACAAAGGGTGTACTATAATATTGAAGCTGCGCATACATTCATCCGTGGCCAGTTAGGTTTGTTAGAGGGCTTAGAGCGATTTTGTTGCTTCTCTTTTCAAAGTGGTATATGAAATTCGATTCCAACTATTCGTTGTTTTTTCAATAAACTTTGAATAGCCAGACATTTCGGTCACGTTATTGTTATCAGGCAATGTAAATGTTGAATTAATAATGAATTATTTAGCAATGATAATAAAAATGTAACGGATATCCTGCAGATATTTAAATAATTGATCTTTTTTCTGCTAATAATGTTATGGATTTTATTCGGATTTTTCGGTTAAGTTATTATTATTATCGTACTATTATCAAAAAGATTGCACACATGAGCGTCTACTCGTAAAATAATTGTTTTTTCATAATTTTAAAATAGCAATGGTTTGTTAATAGTCAGCTCAAGTTAGTTATAGGGTTCCGTAAAACTGATTTAATCTTTAAACAATAAATGAAAGAAATTAGTTAATTAAATGAAATGCTGGGAAAGCATTGTTGAGCATTTCTTTACGAAAGTCGTGGTTGATATCTGTGAATAGTTATGTGTCAAGGGAAAGTGGAAAAAACGAGAAAAACCTTAATCAAACTTGCTCAGATATCAAAGTCATATTACGGATACTCGTAGATTACTTTGAAAACATTCATCAAAATTTTAATAACTAATTACTAATTATTTTAGGAAACATTTCATCATTCCATATTCGCTTGATTTATAACTGCATGGCTTTTATATATGTATATATATACATATATATATATATATATATATATCTATGTATATATATATTCATACATTCATACATAAACTTCGCTGTCCTCTTTTGAAGTCAGCTTTACGTGATTAAGAGCACAGAGGGAAGTTGGACGCGCAAAACTCGAGCTGTGTGAATCGTCATATTCTACCCAAGTTCTCTGATATATCGGAGCCATTACAGATGTTTGCAGCGTGCTAGTGTCCTGAGAAACGACCGCGATTTTATTTCCATTTAATTACGCTTTCCGATCGCGCTATATGTGCTGAATTGCAGCAGCTCGTAATGCCTAAATTATTGCCACACCCCGCCCTGCATTATAATGTGTATAACTGCTTTTCCTTTTGGTTTTGCGTTAGGAACGATTCGAGCTTTCGTCTTCTTCGATTTCGACAGAAGTTCATTGACTTTATTAGTAATTGCTCGAGCAGAGTGACAATGATCTTTGACCTTGATAAAGAATCTTCGGCATAAACGCAACGGTTTTTTCACAAGGCAGCGAAGCGTTATCGCTTAGTCAATGTCCAATCATTAGTGAGTGTTTTCAGTCTTCTCTCATTTTCAAAATGCTATTACTTTCAAATGAATTTCGCATATGCGTTTGTTACCGTCGACGGCAGTATAGCTCGATAGCATTAGAATTACCAAAGCTGCACAACTCTAAACACCCCTATTAGAGAAAATTCCACGACATTCTTCTTTTGCCTAATATATATAATATTATCTGTTCTTTATTTTTATATGTTATTGATCATGTGAGCGCATATAAATAATCCGCTTTTTCTATTTCCCCACGCTTTTATGTATTTAAAAACATTTTTGTATATAAGTTATTTTATACTCTTTATTTTATTATAATTCGCGTTCTAATCTCCTTCCACTCTCTTTAACACGCATATCGACGGAATTGTTAAGAAAAAGTTTATCTACAGCGTTTTGGTGTCAACCGTATTTAATTTAGAGTGAAGACAGCTTCTCGTGTTCTATTTTTCATCCTCTTTTACTTAATTTTTAGCCTAAAGGAACTGTTAAGAAAAATGTACTCCCTTGCTGTCTTGTAGCGGTCGCCATTTTGAATACACAGACAATTTGCTTTATCGCATTACCTCAATAATAGAGATCAGGTATTTGGTAGTTTTCGGTCAAAAAACCAACATAAATAAAAGTGTGTATATACATATAATAGGAAATATTGTTTATAACAAGTTGTTTCCGCATATAAATTAGTAGAGCATTCATAAAGCAAACATTAATTTATTTGTAAAAATAATTATTTTAGTAAAAAAAGAAATTAACATAGTTTTTTAGTTGCTTAACACATTGATTGCACACGTCAGTCGCCGGTGACTGAGGCTGAAGTATCCGTTTAGTGTAAAATATGATACAAACCTCAAAAATCGAGTAAATATCAATCTGTTAGTAGTGTGCTTCCCATTGCTATAGCGCAATATCAGCGCTTCTAAGTAACACGCGTAGTCTGATGGAAATTCCCCTAAGTATTCGTGGGGAATATTATTAACACTCAACGTGTTAATAAATGAAGGAATCAAACGAAAATGTTAGCCCACGTTGGGCGTGAGTTGAAAGTAAATTTGAAAGTGAAATGGAATACATTCCGATAAGTAGGTACGTAAACGAATAGGTCTGAAATATCTGAAGTTTACTTTAAGCCGTAAAAATTCTCGGCTTTGCTGTTCTTATGAGTAATGATTTTTTCTTGATATTCCAAAGTTAAGCCTTTAACCTTAAGAGCCTCGTTTTATATATATATGAGTGAGATAATTAATTGTAGCCAGCAATAAATAACAATAATAATAATAACAATAATAATAATAATAACAATAATAACAATAATAAAAATCACCGCAAAGGTTTCCACATAAAGCAAATATTAGATCGTCGTAGATCGTAGCCACGTCATTAGAACCAATATTTCAAAATTGTGCGAACGGTTGCAAGCGAAACGCAGTGAACATTTCGTTCCCGCCAGAAGATAATTAATTAAAAAAGTAATAATCAATGTAAAATGAACTTATGAAAGCAGAGGCCCAATCTGTTACATAGCACTTAAATGTGGAATCGACGAAAATAGTTAAGATAGAATATTTTACACAGGATATGCATTTTACGTAGCAGGTGATGTATTTTTGCGGGAAACCTCTAAAATATCCCAAACGGCTTAAATGGGCGTTTATCATATCATGATGATAAATGGCCTTGTCATCAACAAGAAAACATAAAAATAATAACAAAAGGAATATCAATAACAAAAAAATAAAATCTTTGCAAAATGCAAATGTTACGTATTTTAGTGCATAAAGAAATGAAAAAAATATGCGGAAATTAAAAATCAGCAGAATTACAATTTCTAAAATTTGATTTTTCAATGACGCAGATGTTGTCAATAATTACACTGACAAACATGTTCAAAAATAAACTCGAATTTTAGCTATTTTTTTTTAAAGAAAAGTGTATTTACAAACTCATTCATTTCACTTTCTTATGCATACGTGCTTAAGCTTTCCACGAACAAGAACAAAATTATATTTTCATTCTCACGTGTCCTCTTTTGAATGGAAGTAATTCGTGCCGATTTTTCAACTCTGGCTGTATAGAGAAACATTCCAGAATGAGTGTGGATTGAGAACAAAATGTATGTAACTTACATAGTTTTGTATGGTTGGCGGGTCTTTAATAGTTCCCACGTCGTGATGTTTAAAAATCAGGGAACTTAGTGCAAGCATTCGTCCGTAGATACGGGAAAGTGGAAATTTTCAATTGTTTTTCCTTACTTTACTTTATTCCTTTACTTACCTTCCTTACTTACTTACTTACTTCGTTTTTTCCTTACTATAATGGTTTTACTGCCTTCAGTTTAGTCTTGATGTCTTCCTTGACAGCTTCACTTGTGTTAAGTTGAAAAACCTGCTGTAAGCAAAATTTTCAGTTTGTGCAGTTATGAACAATATGTCGCTAAATATTAGCAAGCAATTGATGGAAGATTAAATAAAGAACTTAAAAGGCATTTCTTTAAGTAATTAAGAAAATGACTGCTTTAGAGATTTAAAAAATTGAACCGATATACCTAAAGCATAATTACACCGCAACAACTAATGTGATAAGTCGATTGTGATAACCAACCGACAGTCTGCAGGGTATTTTACAATTACGCATGAGTCTACCAATATGTGTGCATTTGTATGTACTATAGCATTAAACCAATCTCGTTAGGGTTGGGTGAATAAAAACATTTACATTTCGATATATACATGCAGATATTCACCTTTCTGTGTACATATGTGTAGCATAAATAAACTGACAAGTCCCACCACGTACCCAAATATGCTTACGCCCAAATCGTGCGTCTAGGAAGGTTTAAGCAAAACAGTATTTTCTGTTAGCTTTCGTTATGAAAGTTGTTTCTGTTTTTGTGTTATATATTTTCAAAATAATATATGTATAGACTCTTTGTGTATTCCTTAAAGGATGTTATGCTCAGCAAAGAAGATTTATTGTTTAGAACTTTCCTTCTTTTTCCGATTTCCCAATTTGGCAACAACCGGCAGTGTTATAACTTGCAGAGTACTACTTAAAAATAGACCTGTGCACTTTACTACGATATTCTATCTCTTTTCGAAAAAACGTTAATGTAAACAAAGTGTCTAATATTAAAAAAATTACAAATTGCAAATTATTTATTATATATATACGAATCAGTGTTTTGGTATCTAAAATGAGAAATAACAAAAAATATCAAAAACATGAAAATTTAAGCAAATTTTGTTGTCTTGATATTTTTAGTTTATGCTAAAACAACTGTCACACACAGTCAGAATGCAAGAATAAATTGTAGACTTCTTTTTATACCGAATGTTATGGTACTTATCTTTTCATATAAAACATAAATCTTTACTTCGCATTTTTTCTTAGAAGTATGAACTGACATTAGTTACTTTAGAGATTACAGACAAACTTGGTACTTTGGAAACATTCAAATGCTGCCAAGGTAACGATCTCAAGCATAAGTCCCGCTTAATTCCAGAAGAGCTCTTATACAACTGCCGCAAAGCGGTTCATCCTTTTCCCCAATCACCAGCCACGAACCCCATCAAAAATATGTGGGATGAATTGGTCCGCCATGTGCGAAAACACTCAATACTTTCCGTCCAAGACCTAAAACACAGACTATAAGAGGAATGGAGTAAGATACCTGTTTCCTACACTAGAAATATTATACAAAATGTGTCGAAAGCTTGAATGACGTTATTAAGCAAAAAGGATACCCCTCTAAATAATAATTTTTAATAATATGTTGTTTTTTTCTTCATGTGTTTCTTTATGTGAAAAAAAAAAACACTATTAATGACGCTATGTTTTTGAACCTCTTGAAGTTCTTTAATTTTCTTGTCTACTGGAATAATGTTTTGCTGGTTTTTTTTTATATTTTAATATGCATTCCCTAGTACTACCAAATAGTAAAAAAAAATTTTAGGTTGGGACAATGGACTAGGTTTAACAAGCGTCTACTTTTTGCCGCGCGAAAAATCCAATATTGACGAAATTCTCTGTATTATCGTTGCAATGGTTTCCGGGGCTCGTAATTTAAGCTAAATCATTAGGTTTCTGCTTTTAGCACAGAACAGAACGAAGATTACAATAATCGCTTTGACATAAAAAGCCAAGTATGGAAAAACGTACAAGCTTCAAGCAACACAAAAGTCATAAGCCGATTAAATATACACATATTGTTGTCAAAATTACAAACCTGATAAAATAAGTTAGCTGGAAAAATTACTGATCCTATAGAAAACAAAATTCCCTAAACTGTTGGGAAAGTAATGAGATGGAGAGATTTTCGATGTTTTAACAGCCCTTGTCATAAAATAAAGCAATTTTATCCATCGGGGGAATGATAAATAAAATGGCACAAGTTTCCGAAAAATCCGACAAAAAAACCGATTAGCAAATATCTTCTATTGTTGACTGGATCTAAAGAGACTTATTTGCAGAGGACTCGTTTAAGGCAAAGATAGTTGAATCTGGACATTCGAACAAAATAGGCAATGATGCGTTTGCGAACTCCCTAGATTGAAATGTTGTGAAATGCCAAGTTCGTCAAGGTAAAGTACCTCAAGGTAATTTTCAACTTTGAAAATCATTTTCTGAAAACACATTTTTACAATTTTAACTAAAAATTACGCTACTCAAAATCAACTGGCATGTACACTTAGGTATAGTAGAAAAATCAAGACACTTTTTTCTCTTAAAACGTCACTCGTTAACTCGTATAATTCGGCTAAGTAAAAAGTATCTCTGACTTTCGGTTTTTGTCGAAAGAATCTTCTCACCATTTTGGTGAGAAATTTGTCTTTTTAAGCAGGGTTCATAGAAGTATCAACTTTAGCTACAAAATACGAAATTTCAAAGGAGTTTTAAGCAAACTCGTGGTCACTCCTGGTACACATAATACAGGTCACCTTAAGATCATAAGACAACTTTTTTTTTTAATCAAAAAATGTTAATTTAATGTTCGATTCAATGGGTTTTCCTATGTCCCCCGAATTTTAGAAAATAAGATTCTTAACGCTGGTTTCGATTTTAAAAAGAAATCGAAACAGTGTTATTATCAAATCCCAATCGGATAAGTTTATTCAAATATTTTTTGGTTTTTCCAACGACATTTTCGTTCGTTTTTCATGGTGTTCACACATATGTAGAGTTAATGGAATCAATACATTTTAAAAGATATTCGCTCGAACTAATATGCAAATAACATAGATTTTTATTCTATGTGGTTTGTTATGTTAAATCGTTTGTTGCACCAAAAAATTCTCAAAAATAAGACGTTTTATTTCAAATTTATGCTTGAAAAAAGATTTCACAAAAAGTAATTATTATTTTGTTGTTGTTTTTACAGCCTTTCTTATTGTTTTCCTTGCTACGTAGCAAGGTAAAGAGCCTTCCTTTTCTTTACACATATTTTTCAAGCCAACTAAAAAGAAATCTAAAGTTTCATTTTCGAGTATCGTAGGAAGAAGAGTGCTTATGTAACTGCGAAGTGGTGATAATAGAAATCAGATTTCATGTAAATACTTAATACGTTCTCAAATCATGTGTGCGAAGTAAGTGAATTTTATTCCCAACACCACACGCACTCACAATAGTACATATATGTACAGACGTGTAATAGTAAAATGCTTGAATTCAACTTTGTAAGAAGGATTTTTGGAAAGAGTTTAAGCTGTCAGTAGGCCATCACATATATCTGCTTAAACAAAAATAAACGTGATACAAAGTTACGAAAAAATGTGTAGTAATTCTGATCATTTTAGTCCATTCCAACTTAATATTCAGAAAAAAAAAATTCTGCTTTCGAAATGCGAAAAACTGGTTAGCGCTGTTCTAAACTGCTAATGTACCAAAGATATATATTAAACATACACATACACATACATGTACATATCTATATATATATATGCCCTTAAGCGGCAAAGCATCTAGGAGCTGGACGATATGGCAGACTTTAACCCACTGAAACCCACATGCTGCTCTTCTCTCCGACCGTATTCTACAACCGTTCAGGCATACCCTTCCAGGAAGGGTTGCCGTTTCGACGCTATCTTCGAATCTATGTTGACGCTCCGGATTTCTTTGTTTCTTGAATATGCTTTCCACTTTTTTTGATCGCGCAGAATGGTTATTAAGAGATTGTCTGGTAGAGGAAATTTTGCTACTTCCGGTGGTCTTCCTCGTATATGGGATAGACAAAAAACATGCTTTTAATTATTGCTCGGAAGTCAGAAGCACTCATGACCACTGATTAGAAGTCTATTTCACCCTGATACTTAAGAACGTATTTTCTTTCAAAATGGGCTTGTGCGTCCATTTGACCTTCGCGCATTCACTTCGTCGGTCGTTCATCGATCAGGTGACGCCATCTCAGAGTTTGAACATCATAATATTGTAGGTTTTCTTGTAAGCTGTATGCTTCTTCTTTAGCAAGCAGATCGATTAGAATCGGCTAAAATATTTCGACCCCACTCACCTTAAATTTAATACTCCACAATATCTTCCTAAATGTTATTAGATCGACTCCTTTTCTTGTTCTGTCTGATCCAGCCTTGCCGACGAAAGCCACGCGCATATTATATGCTTCAGGTTATTGACTGAGATTGATTGGTAATGGTCTTCCTCTATAACTGGAAGACGCAATATAATATCGTATACAATATTCCACAAAGTTGGCTCAAGCGTCATTCCTTGAGCTACTCCTTAAGTGATGAGATATTCTTTGCTTCTTGTATATTTTGCATATAGGAAGTTTCTCTCTTGAAATAGTTGGCCTCTATTTTTACCAAGTAATGTAATTATCTGCGCTCTTCCATTACTACGATAATGCGTTTTCACTTGGCGCAGTTGGTGGCATTTTTAATATCTAGTGTTACAAGGCGGTATCTTCTTTTTTGCTTTTCCAACGTTCGCTTTGTATATATGCGGCGGCTGCAGCAGTTAGTATTCAGATAGCAGTGCGTCTTTTTCTCCTGAGTCCAAATTCATATTCGCACAAGCTCTCTTATACATTCGTAAACTTTGCCCATTGCAGCAAACAAGCACAAAGGTCTGTAAGCTGAAGGACTCTCGTATGGTCTGTTTGACTTCGGCAGCTATTCTAATAACATACACGGGCTGCGGTCAAATTTTTTCACGGTATACTCAGGCACACGCAAATTTTTGACCAATATATGTACTCCATGTGAAATCTACATAAGCGCACAGGGTGATGGCGTATTTGAATACGAAGTTATTTAAAATTTTTCACTAGACAGAGGCCTTGCGATATGTATCTGCAACGATGTAGTGTTCTAGTCTCAGCAAGAATACAACACTCAGTGTCCCGAATATACTTTGCTTAAAGTGAAATTCACTATCACATTGCATTTCGGACTTGTTTACAGAAGCCCAAATGCGGATAGGATGGTTTCTTCTAATAGCTTTGACACCCTACCTAACACAAAATGTTTTACTCTACAATATTATTCTGATAGTGAAATCATGACTGCTGGCGACGTCTAAAATAAAAACCGACTGCGACCCTCCACAAACATACATCCGGAGGGACGCGACATAGGGACTATGGCACTTGAGAATTGCTTAACGCAACTGATAAATCAACTAACGCATATTCCAAATGTTGGCAAGTTACAACAAAATACACCAAACATCTTTCTTAGTTCGCATCCAAATAAATACGAAAGTAGGTCCTTACATCTCTGAGTAACTCGGGCCGCAATACTATTTCGTCATCTTTTTTGTATGTTAATCTTCGCCATGTGTTTTCCTCAGCCCTGAAACGAGATATTTTCATAAATGGCAAAGCCATAACTGGGCAGAGCTCACTTTAATTGGAAGCTTTAATTGGAAGCTGTGCTTCCTAAATAACATCTTTAATGCCGCACAAATGTTATAAAGCATTTCTAAATATGGAATGCGAACATAAATTGCATTTAAAGATACTTCGACTAAGCCCAAAGACTAAAGGCGGTTTAATCAGATTTGCAAAGACGAAGTCAGGTTCCGAATCACAAGTGTAACTGGTTTGCCAATAGATCATTTAGTTCGATTTGGCCCCATGTTTGTCCAAACTCAATTGGACTTTATGACCTCTTTTTCTTTTCTGCTACTCATCAACCAGCAACCAGCCATTAGCCATTTTGGCCATTTTTCCAGTTTATATATGCATTTACTTGCATGCGTAATATATTGTTACGGTTCAGTTCATTTCAGCTAATTAATTTTCCCAAAAATAAATTTCCTAGACATGGAAAAAAACGTGTTCATATCGCGGCGCGTCGTGCAGCTTCCGGTCGACGAAAAAGATTAGCAGAAAAGCAGGTTAATGAATTAAAAATGAAGCCATACAGGTAGGCAATAGTGATATGCTTGTAAAAATGTATGTAAACAAAATATTTGCGGAAGGCAGAGTAGTAGAAAAAGAATATTTGAGTTGAGAAGTCCAGAGTATTGCCAAAAACAAATTGCGGATAATCCTACTCTTAAGGAAATTAATTGTAAATAAAAGAATCTTAAAGTGAAAACGTGGAACTAGATTTCTCTTCGAAGAATCACGATTTAGCGATACGAATCGTATCCGAGAAAAGCGAATTTCGTAACAATATGCATAAAAATACTGTTATATTATAATATCGCTGTTTAGTTAACAATTTTGTTGTTGGGAGCGTTGCCTCACACAGAATGTATTTGTATATTTAATGTAAGTCGTTAAGATCTGTACACATAAGAATATATAACAGACAGAGACAGTCAGACGTGACTGAGCGGCGTAATGCTCGTCAGCTCTTCCAATAGCGATGAATGCGTACATAATGACCAACAAGATGTACTTGAAATGGGCTATTTATCACTTTAACCAAAAAATAGTAAAATGTTTGATATTTTATTCTAGCAAGGAAATACTATTTGCTAAGATAAGAGCTTATCCTAAATTGGAAGGCTACTGTTATTACATAAATATTAAGAAAACTAAAGAACGAAAATAGAAAAACGGAAAAAAACAGTTTATAGAAAAAACATTCTGTAATAATTGTTCTTAGCTTTCTTCTTCTATTGTCTCTTACTTCTGAACAGTTAAGCTGAGTCAGATGAAGAATTTTTTTTTATGGAGAATGCAATTTTATTCAGCTAGAATTATTTGAAGCGCACCAGATAAATGGAAGTCATTTTGAATGCTATTGTATATGTAGAGTAACGCATAGAGGTCGAGAACAAAAAGTATGGGAGAGCAAAACAAAATCAAAATTAAATTTCAAATTAAATTTTCTTTTTATACTTTTTACAGTTTTTCTAAATAAAATTAAAAGCATCCTGAGGCGAATACTGAAGATAGTTTTTTCAAGGAAAGAAAATTGCTTAGATATATTTTCTTTCAGAAAAACCTAAAAGTATATTAATATAAGATTTATACATATTTAGACGCTTTTCACCGATATTAGTATTCAATAATTCGTGTCTTTCGCTGGTTATGTTTTGCGTCCTCTTTATAACGGCGTATCGACGTCCTTTATTTCCCCCAGTTTACCTCGAACGCTCACTGAGTACACATCAATCGAAAAGCCCATGTTGGAAAGCGCGAAGTAGTTCGTGATTATGGAACATATATATGTATATGAAATTAAAAGCACTTTTTTGCTTCTTTCATACTATAAAACTGCACGGATCGTTTTCTTTTCCGACTTTCAAAACACTTAACTAATACTTTTATTTCACGCCGGGCTATTGTTCTTTTAACTTTCTACTTTGGCGGCGTAGAATATTAGTCCACCAAAAACCACTTTTGAAGTAAGCTTAACACGTTGCGGCTGGAGCTTTAGATGTCTTATCGAATTTACATTTCCATTGTTTGCATTAATTGCTGTACAAATCTGTATTGTAAGGACCAAAATCGTTCCTAACACATAGATTTCAGCTTAGTTAAGTTAGTTTTAAGTATTTTAGAATTTAGTATAAGATTAGCTAAGGTTAACATCTGACTTACTAAATTAGCCAAAGGCGAAGGATAGTTCTGATTCGAAGTTACTCAACACAATATACATCTTCGAATGAGAATTCACAACAATCCGCAACGCCGATTCGAACTTCAACAGAGTCATTAACGAACAAGAATCTTTTCGTTCTCTTTTTAGTTTGAGCTGTCGAAACGTACAGATCACTGAATTCTCCTTGCTTTTTGAGCTGTCGAAGGATAAAGATCTCTGGGTTGATAAGATAATAAAGTCAACGTTTTTCGTCTGGCAAGTAAGGTCAATCGGTAATCCGGGGAAGAAAAATATATTCGGTAGTTTATGAAAGTTAGTATAGATGTTAGCGAATCGAAGAATAGACGAAGAATTCAATAAAAATATATTCCTCGTTTTTCTTTGTTTTATTTTCGTTCTACCTTTTTGTCCCTTTCTTTTCTTCTAGCCCTTTTTCTTATACTAAGTCTTCTTTTCACGTCTTTTTTCTTACCACTCCGCCACCCCCACTTACCCTCTAACCTACATACGGTTTCATTAGTTTTCCTGGCGCTTTTTAGTCTCTATACATGTCCATCAGCTATTTCTCACCACGCTGCACTTAATTTCTCAATAAGTCTTGATCATTCTCCTTATATTTCGCTCTTTGTATCTGTTTTCTTTTCTTCTACTTTAGCCAGTTTCCACTTTAGTTGGTTTTGTTTCTATCTCCTTATTTAGGTTTATGCTGCCATTCAACCCTGACCTTTTCTATAATTCCCTTCTCCATTGCTGTTACTCTCATGCATTTTAAAATCGTACAATTCGTGTTTCCGTAACATTCTCCCTGCCTGCCCTTCTTTTTCCATATATTTCCATGCACGGCTCCTGCCGCCTTTACCGCTTCTGCTTTTGCCTGTACGTCTTCTTCCCGATTTCTGCTATTCCCTCCTTTAGTGTACCACCATTTAGTAGTTGCAATTACTAAAATACTCTAAACTGTCTTTCTGCACCTCCTATTTTACTTTTTGCCTTCTTTGCTCTTCGCTTTCTGGTCTTACTCGCCACGCTTTACTTTATTGCACAACGAAAATGCTGAAATTCACTGTCGTAAACTGACTTATAAACGAATTTCTGTTTTCTATAATTTACTACGGGTGCTAGGATAAATAAATTCTTAAAAACAAAAATACTCTTTTGTCAACATGGTGCCTATAAAATTTATTTACTTAAGATAATTATTCGAGATATTAAAAAAGATGCTCCATGCAATGTCTGCACAACGTTCGTTCTGCTCTGTTTTACGAGTATTTATATTATGCACCGCATCTATGTAATGGTTTTCATCACAGTTTTATTTCAATGCTTACATTAGGTTCAAATTAAAATTTAATTTTTCGTCTCAACAATGTTGGTCGAAATAAAAGAAAGTAAAAAGATGGCAATTATCTGCATACATCAACATTAAGATAAATTAAAAAAAATTAAGAAAAATAGACAAAATTTTTTATTTAATTAATAGAAATAATTGAAAAGTTACTTATACCCTTTTCAAATAGTTATGTGTTGAACACATTCTTTTGAGTGTTCCCTCCAAGAACAACTTTTTAAAAAAATTTTTTTTTTATTTCTATTTGGAATTTATTTGTGTTTTAACAGTGTAAAAATTAAATATTCTTAGTTTATCTTTTATACCAGAAAAAAACATATTCCATATGTACTTCATAGAATATAATCATATACGCAAAAATTAAATTTAATTTTAATTTCTATTGTTAAACAATAGTGTTATGTAATCAATATGGTATTGCGTTGCCCTCATGAATAAAGACGTGTTGTATTCTTCGACGACACTAAGTTTTTAAAAACGGTCGTCCCAATCTGCTCTCATTCCAATACTTTTCCAAGCTTAAGAACCTTAAGTGTGGGATATCGCTCCGCGTTCATTTTGATAGATGCAAACCATACTTTTGACTTTCCTCGTGCTGCAAATACACCCCATAAGAAATCAAACGGCACGCATGTAACACGTTAGTCGAGAATGTCGTACTGCCTCCTAATATTTAAGTTGATCATCAAGTCTGCCCAAATTAAACCTTTTCTCAACACTAAATATAATTTTTCGAAACTTTTCCTCCCAAAATTTGTGTTTGTCGGTAGGACAAATGAAGGAGAAGGTACTTGAGAAAGAGGGAGTGTAGATACATAAAAATGTATCGTAAACCCAAAACCAATTCGCTATAAATTTTTAGGCGGAATTTATTCGTCAGCCCGTATGTATTTGCAACATTTTCTTTACTATACCTGAGCATCGATATGTTAACGCTTTTTATGTGCTTCGATTACAATTAAAAATTTGTTTCTGCTATCGATTTTCGCTAATGACTATGGCAGTTGTTTTTACACTAACCTATGCCTGCCAATGTAAATTCCCATCAAATTGATATTTTATATATCTCAATAAATCGCCGCCAATATTTTTTCAAATATTCTCTACTTTGATATAATAAACTCTTTTCTTTTGTTTCGTGATAAAGAAATGAAAATCTGTTTATAGCTATTGTTCATGTTGTCAATGACAACAACTCCCCGTATACTATTTTACATAAACTATGGACGACTGTGTTTACATAAACTTATCACTATAGCGAAAAGAATGTTAATTAAAATGGTGTAGAAAGTTAATGTAAATTGAATGATTCCTTATTCACGATACTTCAGAGTTAGAAACGCTTTTCAAAAATTGAACCAAAATTAAAATAACGTCACACTTGTCAAACGTGCAAACACACCAAAGAATCTTTAATAATAACTCATACACCACTCACTAGTTTCGAAACGTTATGTATATGCGCTGTAGGATCAATCAGTCTTCTGTACCTCTAAACCCTAAGATACGAGTGAACAAAATATACAATCGTAGACGCCTTGGAAAGCGAAAACATATCAATTCCAATATCAATTAAACCACTAAGACACGAAGCATAACATGCAATAACGAATTAATGAAGGAGAAATATGTCCGTTACTCGAAATCGAATGAAGGCTCTCCACCGCCTACCAACACCAAACATTAGGCGCTATCGAAAGAAACCACAGAGTCCTCGACATATATTTTCTGGCATTCATGGCAGACGACGAATTGAATAAATGGAAACCATATTACACATTTGCATATAACATTGCACACCACGTGCAAACCACATCTTCCGAAATTATACGTGGAAAACTATACAAGAAACTATTAGATCAAAAACCAATGTACAATCACACAATTACTTAAATAAACTAAAAATGAAACTAAAATATTCACACTAGAGAAACCCAGTGAGACCTAGCTAATGAAAAAATATAATAGCAAAAGAAATACAAGAGAAAATTATTTCTGTACTCTTCTCTGAAGATCCAAATGCACTAAACAAAATCTGAAATAAAAAAAAAACAATAGGTGACACATTTCAACAAGATCATATTGCTTTTCCTAGCAACCCACATGTACAAGTAAGAAGAATGGTATTACTCACAAGATCAAAAGATCGTAAATAAAATATTAATACTATGGTCTATTATGTGACATAAGCCCCAGATTTTTATTTCAAATAGAAAGTTTTGCCAACCACATTAGTCTTCGTGGTCTGAAGCCAACCTAATTAGACCAAAATTATAAGTCAAAAGTATTCATAGCGAGTTTTCACTAGACTACCATAGCATATATTATGTGGGAGCTTCGCAAGCAGTCACCGTTACGCTAATCATATCCACATATATCCAAATTTATACTATATCGCAGCACTTTGCAGACCATCGAAACTTTACAACTAATCACGATATATCTAAGTTTTATTGTATCTACAACTTGTAGATAACCATAACAAGAACATTAGGAAAAAATAGTAAAAAAAGCAAGTACATAGAAAATAAAATAAAAAATTAGGAACACAAAATTTAAAAGAATTTAGCAAAAGAAAAATATTTCGCACAAATGATGTAGATGGTTATCCAAATTTACAACATTTTTATTGCAACACAATTCTGTATTCGTTCCTCCTTTGCGAGTAACACTTTACAACTCCCCTGTTTCCTCCACTTCTAATTGGTGAAACATATCAAGTAATAAAGATATCAGCACCACATATTTCTGGTTTTAGGTTCTTACTACTATCGCATTGCTAGTGGCAACATTTTTGGGAGACAACTTTCTTTAAAATATTAACTTGTATAAAGCAAAACAAAAACTATTATTCTCTTCAATATTACTCAGCATTTGGCCTTTGCCATTAATTCGTATAGTTTTCCATACCAGAATGGCTTTCGGAAAGGGCGATCTACGGTCACCAATTTGTTAGAGTGTACTTGTCATGTTTTCAAGCTTTTTTTACTGGCTCTCGCACAGATGTAATATACACTGATGTAAGCAAAGCGTTTTATTTGGTTAACCATAACTTACTTATCCTTAAACTTCAAGCCTCTGGCTTCCCTGTCTATTTAGTGAAATGAAAGCTCTTATCTGCACAATAGATCTTTCAGCATTTTATTTAGCTTCGTCACCTCGCATGAATTCCCCGTGACGTCTAGCATGCCTCAAGGCAGCCACTTAGGTCCCATTTTATTTAGTTTATACATTAACGATGTGCCACCGGTGATTACTTGCAGTCAGATCTTAATGTATGCTGATGACGGGAAACTGTGTTCTTCCTTCTCTGTCGAAACGCAATCGCATCAGCTTCAAATTGACCTGAATAATTTGGTTGCATGGTGCTCGTTGAATAGTATGACGCTAAACCTAAATAAATGTAAGAAGCTTT
>KK499974.1:231722-274459 GCA_000688715.1 Glossina pallidipes
CCCCCTAACTCGCGGTAATATAGAAAAAGCTCCCCTCCCTGCAAAAAAGCTTACTTTCATCAAAATTCTCTCTCCTACCCAGCATGGAGAAAACCTCCAAACCATCCTCGAAAAAATTGCCAACCTCAAATCGGATTTTGAGCTTCTAAAACAAGGCTCATCCAAACCTGTAGCATCAAATCTAAATACCCCCCAATGACCTCTTTTCTTCAATATAATATACAAAGTTTCACGCGAAATACCCACTCGCTGGACTATTTCATTAACTCCAGACATTTCTAGTTTTTCAATCATAGAATATCCAAATCTTATTCTAGGAAAGTTCAAAGTTTTGCAGGAACTATCATCCACGTTCATCAAACTTCTGGCCATTAAGCAGGCAACCTCCTTGCAACTGAAAATAATTTATAAAAATTTGTATGTTTCTCTGACAGCAAATCGGCTTCGACCTTAATCAAGAATAAAGATAACATGTACGTGTTTGACATTTACGACATCTTAAAAGATCCAAGCATTGAAAAATGCCACCTTATCTGGATCCCAGGCCACTGTGGTTTCGGCATCAATGAAAAAGCTGACTTTTATGCACGTGACGCTCGGCTCGACGGCATGATCTTATCTATAGACTACCCTCCCAGCGAAGCTCTCCTCTTAATCAAAAAATTCATCGTAAAAGAATGGAAGAATCAATATCATGCCTTAGCTAGAGAAAAAAGCAACCGGCTTTTTTACAGAATCTACCTTTTCATTACACCCAGACTTCTACCAGAAAGAAAATTTACAACATGGGAATTTAAAGTACTTCATAGACTCATGTGTAATCACACCTATGACAAGGTATATTTGAAAATGATGAGAGCCCCCTCCACCGATTTGTGTGAAGAAGGTAACATCACCGAGTCTGCCGAATATATCATCTTTGAACCCAAGAAGTTTGACATCCCCAGACAATCTATCACTATATTCAGCCTGTACAACAACTTATACGAAATTTCTCGTGTTGGAAACTTTAGGCATTTGAAGCAACTGACTGCTTTCATAAAATCAGCTGATTTTTCTTTTTAAACTTTTTATACTCATAACTCAGTCTACCTACACAGATTGCCTATACTTCTACTTCTCGGGCACTCTCTGCCGAAATACCAGCCACCCACACTGGACCGAAGACGTTGGGAATGGTTGCGGTGCATAACGTCGCACGTTCAACAAGCATAAGCATCATCAAAAAGTTTTTCAACTAAAAAATCACTCTAAAAAACGTGTTACACGCGTACCATATTATCGAATTCATAGCCCCAACGCGTCTTTTTTATCGTTACTGGATTATGAGTCTAAATCCACACATTCAGGCCTAATCCATTTCCCTCACAAACAAAAAAACCAAAAAAAAAAAAGAACTGTAAGTACAATTGTTTTACTTGTTTTAGAGTTTGACCAACGATTGTAATTCTTGCTGTCATTACTGCTACCTTTTGAATTTTTCGCGCGAACATTTCATACTTTGTGATTCGTTGCTACTAAAATTTCATAAAAAAAATCTGTGTGGATAATTTTATGATAAATATCAAGCACCGTGATCAAGATGCACTTTGTGTTGTTATATGTTCTTTTTGAATATTGTTAAATATAAAATTTAAAAATAAGAAATAAAAAGTTAAGAAAATGAACAGCGCTACCTGTCGTCGCAGAATTTATCTCACCCAGAGTACATCATTACATACTCGGTGTCCACACTCCAAGTTTCTCCATTCGGTTATTTGTTATCTCTGGATGTATTAACTCATTTTGCGAAATATTGTTTGGCTACAAGGCTATCTCTCTCGAAAGTGGGGACCTAAAAGCCCCTAGGGCTAGGGCGTAGGACCCAAGGCAGAAGTTAGTATTCCTTGTTTGCCTAATCCAGAAATAATTTGTTACCGATAATCGAACTCGACAGAAATTTGTCCCAATTTAGATTTTTTTTTGTTCCTAACAAAAAATTAAAGAGATCGCCTCCGATGCGGCTACGGAAAATGTTATTGCCGCCAACGCTTCGCTTGATAACGCTTATGTCGTATACATTCCAATGAACAGGGAGAAGAAGCTGTACTCTCTCAAAAATGTACTCGAATTCGACTTCTGCACTGACTGTGACTTCTGCAAAAGTTGCAAGAATCGTGTCTTTCCACAAATTCGATCAAGATTCCGATTCTCGTGTGCTTCCAGACACAGTCCGCCTCAATTTTTCGAGGAATGAATTACGCTCCCACATTTGTTTAGGAGGGATTAATTTCAGTTATATCTTATATTGAGCCGATTCTCCAGTGTCGTCAGTGTTGGCGTTTCAGTCATATAGACCGAGCCTGTACGGGTCAAAAGCCGCCCCACCCTTTCTGTGGCGTAAGCCATGAGTGTACTTTTATTTGTTCTCAATACTAGTAAAAAAATTGCAATGTCCAAGAAAGACGAATCGGATCGTCATAGTCTCAACTTGACTCTTTCTCTCGTACTTATTTACTCGTCCAATAATAATAATTTTTCAATTTCTCTCAAACCCAAAAAAAAATTCGCAGTATCCGGGATGATTAAATAAAAGATGCCGCTTATTTTGTGATCACAATAGTGTATAAATAACTAGGTAAATAATGCTCTTAGTTGCTCACGTGCACATGAACATATTTCCTAGACTTAATAATAAACTAAATGTGAACCTAAACCGCATACGAATATTGTTCCATTTTTTATTTATTTTTTTCACGCTCGATGTTGTGCATTTATTTTATGGGGGTGTAAACACTGGTGATGACATGTGCAGTTGTTAATGGTTTTCTGGTCTCTTTTTTGTTTACGTGCTGCTGTGTGTTCATGTGTGGTGCGAATGTCGCAGAAAAAGAAGAAAATGGGCGGAAGTTCCATCCAACATAAACATTACCTCTGTTGTTTAATTTAAAATATCAGCATAATAAAAGACATTTTATAGCAAAAAATATTTAGAAACAATTTATTTACAAGCTCCGTGAAACCAAACTACACTTCTAAATAAAATACTGAGTCTCGAAATACTAAACAAATATGAATATTATTCAGTTGATGAGGCATTTCAGTCACATCCACGTTTACAGACCGGAGGGTAAGTTATATGCCATTTTAAAGCAATTTTGGACGCCTGGGTAGCCCCGCGAGCTAACTCACGCACACAGCCACAAATTAAAGAAAATTCCCCGGAATCGAGCTATTTTCAATCTTCACAATAACTAAATTAAAAAGTTAGCGTAATGCAACGCTGTCTCTTATTATCTTAATTTACTATTTCTTGCTGTGAAAAAATGAACTCAGCAGACGAATTGTGTTGTTTCTCCGTAGAAGAATACGAAACTTTTTTCACTTTCGTAATTACGTAATTAGCAACACTCCTATGTCCAGATAGACGATTTTGAAAGAGGTAAAAAGAAATAATAATTAGGCCTCTTTATTTTTTGTTTTTAATTTGTCTTACATCTTCTTATATCTGTTTACATTTTACATAACCTGCGATACAGGGTATATGATGTTTGCGGACCTATACAAGGCCCAGGACAATTTAAGATAGACTTATCTTTTATTATATAGATTGATTTAGATTCAGTTCCTAAATGGATGTGTGTTTGTCCGCCCGTCTACCCATTTCAATTTTTTTGGTAAACTTTCATGTCACAATTTTCGAAACCCCAATTTTTTAATCGTTCCTTACATAACGATTTAGTTTTCGAAGTGAAAATAAGTAGCAGATTTCGAAATCCCTCAAAAAATCGCTGAATATTCATGTTTTGGGGTTCTAAATTGGGGGGACGGGAAAAGCTTGGCTCTCACATAAGCGTTGTTACGAAAACAGAGCCTTCCTATAATAAAATGGTCTAGTTTTCAATGCTTCCGGGTGAAAATCGGTAATTAAAGAGGATTTGATATTGAAATTAATCTTCACGAAACTACATGAGATACGTCTGTGTAAGAAATTTAGATAATATAATATTTAATTTTTTATGGCGAAAACCAGGTGTAATAATAAAATAATAAATTCTTTAAGAAATAAAATGAACTTGCTGAATCTGGATCACGTCAATTGATGTCTTGGACGCCCTCCGACAAGGGGCTTTAATGAAATCTATGCCTTTAGATGAAAACAATGTGTAGTTTTTGGTATGTAATCAACAAAACTAATAAGCAACTGAAGTGGGGTACGACATTTAATGCATTGTTTGCGTATAATGTCTTTGCTTGTTGGACTCTTACTTTATAAAGGGAGATCAACTTATATATAAAGAGCAACAAAGCGTTTAAGATTATTCCCAAAAAATATTTAAAAGTTTCAAGTCAAGCCAAAATAATCTCCGTTTAAAATGAATGAAAAAGTAATAAATAAATGCGTAAAAACTCCGGGGTTCTAACAAACGTCTGCATTAAATGTCGTTGCCCAAGCCGTTGAGTATTATTTCCGTTAAACTTTGCAATTTATTTCGTTTTGTTTACAGCCAAACGCACAGATTATTTACAGTTTGTAACGCCACGAGAGACTGCAATCAATGTAAAACAAATAGTCAAATATATCAATTTTCGGTCCAATAGCAAGCGATGTATAAAATTTCCATTTTACATGCGCCCGTTTGGACTATTTTTAACATTAGGCGGAGAAAAAAGACTTCCGAACTCTTTGCCAAAATTTTAAGACGGTCATTTAATTTTTGCCACAGAGACGCAGATTACCACAGACGTTAGACGAACTGATTCACCTAAGTCGATTCAAAATTTAGCGCTCGTCAACAATTTATAGAATCTCTACAGTTTTCTTCTAGATCTCGCAATTGCTTTGACAAAATGAGTACCCGTCAACGGCCTTGTTGATGACTGCAAACTCCAATATTCCCTTCAACACTGCAATGCTACGCTTTCCGTCTATTGTGTTTAAATGAAGACTGCAGTTGTGCGTTTTGACATTTATGACGGCACATTCACTTTGTCAAAATATGCCAACGACCAAAGGAAAGTTTCAAAAACCCCATAAAGTATGTATATTCTTCATCCGCATCAAATCCTGAATCGATTTAAACAAGTACATCTGAGGGTCTCTACCGACTTGAAAATTGGTAAATACATTAGAGATCCTTGCAAGCAGAGTACTATTGAAAATGGATAAAAATGTCCACTTAACTATGCAAAAGTAAACAAAAACCCCTCAAATCCAGCCGATATTATAAAGTATCAAAGCTTCGTTTTTTCGCTTTCTTTTTTTGTAGGATAAGGTTGCGAAGTATAAATCGGTTGAGGTCTTTAAGATGATCAAGTATACATGTGCACTAAAAACAAAAAAATTTTAAATTTCCAGAGAAATGCAAAACAATTGCTTGTTCAACCTACCATTTGCTACTAGCCACTACTTCCCTCATTTTTTAGGCAGAATATAATCTCCGTGCAGAAAAGATAGCCCACGTTCTGCGATTGTTTAAAAAAGAACCACTCTCTTTAGGTTTCGCCAACGGAGTGGAGGCCGTGCTCGGACAAGCCATAAACCAACGTTTGTAATCAGTTATCTTCCAGGAGGACTGATATCTGCTATTAACAACACAGAGTGTAGCACATTACAGTTCTGTGACGCGGGGCCGTATTTCATTTTGGAATTGTGGATCGGTTTTTCGTCTACAAGCGTTGCATAATATTGTAGTCGGTTAACATCAAATTTGGTCGCACGTGCGCGAGCGCAATTTCAAATTGCGCACAAATAACTCTTACAAAAAAAAAAGATGGGGACCCAGTGGCTCATTTTGCAAATATAAATCATTAGTCAGCCGGGTCACAGCGTGCAAAAAATGATAAAATTCTTCTCCAAAGAAGGCCCTCCAAACTTTAAAATACCATATTCAGTGCAAGATCTTTCTGCCAGAGGAGCCGTACAGTGAATGAGTCAATTTTTTAATGCATCGAGTTTCATTTTTTACGCCAACAAGACCGGAAATCGTTTATTATTAGGCATAAAAGAACGAAATAGAACGAACAACGCTAACCAGTGTGATTGTTTGATCGAGGTATAGGTACCAAAAAAAAAATAGTCGTTTTGTTTCAGAAATCTACAACAGTTGCATAGGACGCAAATTTTTGTCTGACTTGCAAAAGTACAATAACAAAAGTCAGCCGACTAGATGATTCCCCCAACATAGGTCAAATCATTTTTGTGCTTGAAGGGAGAGATCCAAAAAAGGATATGTAATTGTTAGGTATGCGTCGAATTTTTTTTACCCGTACAATAATATGTAAATTATAATTGAAGATCTAAAACAATATACCAAAGCCCATGCATTTGCTTAGCTCAAAGGTGCGAGTTGTATATTTGGACTACACACGAACACGTACGTATAAAAACGCAGCCTAGCAACCTTTAACTTTGTTCATGCTTAGAAATTTTCTCTTAATCCGTGTATCCGCGTAAAAATTTACATGAAAGCTGCCCAATTATTTAATTTCAGAGGGCTTACCAACTCCACTACATACTTGACTTGGATTAATCTCTTGGAAGATGTTGCAAACTTGTTATCAATTTCAACAGGGTTAACTGAGTCTTTATGGCCCAAACACATTTTGTTGAAAAAACGTGTACTGTACGCTTTTCGCAACACCAAATATTAAGGTTCAGCAAAATTACAATAAATAAATATGTAAACCTAACGAAAGAGAAATAAAGTGTATAAATCAAAGAATCCACAGGACGCCCCAAAAAACATGTACATTTTTGAAAAGAGTGAAGCTTTGCTTGTTATTCTATTAAATCTTCTATTATAAAAACTTACGAGCCCCAAAACTGGAATAGGTTCAGATTCCTAATGTAAAATCACATTAAAGACATTTAAACTTTTTAGCTTCTGTATATATTTATCGGGATCATGCTTCAATGCATAGGATTAGCTCAAGACCATTCTTACAATAAAAAAGAATCTCTCGCTTATACCTTCCACCATATACTGATGTAAAACCTTTTATATATTTCTCAGTTCTTTTCTTGTATCAGTGTAAAAGTGGCAGTGCGCAAATTAACGCAAATAATTTGGATTTTATATGTTTTGCCGATCAAATACGCTTTCCCACATTTCTTACTGCATATATGGGGTAACACACTTATCGCATATACAGACACCCTTATAGCAAAACTTCTCGTGTCAGTAGGCTTTACACAAGTACCGCTGTTGTTATATATGACCTTCTGAGTATGGATTAACAATAAGCTGTAAAATATCCACAAAAACGTAGGAGGGTACAGGAGGTAGAACTAATTTGAAAGTTTCTGTTAATCCTGTGTGACCACGAATCAGGGGATTTTATGTGGGAGTATACATAAGCGGGATAAATAACAGCTAAATAGTACGTAACATTGTGTTTTGGAATATCCAAAGCGCAAATATTTATGATGTAAACTAGGCGAACCATTACAGCTGAATATCAATAGTGCTCCCGCTTGAGGGGTTAAGCTAAGTGTAGTGTACTATGACTTTTTCCAATCAAAGGAGTTCATCACTACAAAATACTAGCAACTGAATCAAAAAAACAACAACATGCTAAAAGGCAAGATATTAGGAATTTCAGCATACTCCGTATTGCAAAATTGACCGAGCGAAGATTAGTAGCACCCACCTGTGCTGTAATATCCTAACCGCTAATTAGTAATAGTTTCCATCCAAGATTGCGACGTACGAAGCACAACATTAGCCACATGACAAAGACTATCATAAGCAAGAATGCCAAGCATAAGCGAAAAAATGCATATTATGCCGCTGTACTGTTAGCATGCTGTTTCGCTCAAAGGCTAAGCTGAGTTGCATGTAATCTGTTTTTCACTTGGAAAAGGCAGTTATAGAGAAAAACTAGTACAATGTATATTAATCAAAACAATTTCCATCATTTCCTACATATTTTCGGCAACATGGTGATATCATGTCGGAATAACTTATATAGGTTAGGCAACGATTCAATCATCGACCCATTCTCGCACTTCTTCAACTTTGCGGAGCTGCGTGCCAGCCAAGCCGCGCTGCATCACTCTGAACAAGTGATACTCAGAAGGCGCCATGTGTGGTGAGTACGCTGGGTGTGCCAAAAGTTCCCATTCGAGATGCAATAGCGTACCCTTGACAACTTTTGCAACAAGTGGTCAAAAATAGCATTTTCAGTTGAGACGAAAACCGACAACTGAGATATGATAGAGCAGCATCGCCATAAGCTTCTGAACGTGTTTGGTAAGATTTCTTCAAGTAAACAACAAAATAAATGAAGTTCAAAAATACAATTTTGAGCGCTCCTTGCGATTAGCGCTGGCATACACTGAATAACTCAGTAACATTAAACGGAAAACTGCTATTTCATCTAGGGAAAAGCCAAAACCCTCAAATTAAGCCTTTATCTCTTTTACTTTATCACACTTACTTTACATTACTTATGTACTTTCTTTATGACTTTTATCTGAGAAGTCGCCAATCAATACGCACGCAACCACCTAATATTATAAATATATGGACAATCGGCATCGCGACTTAAAACAGCTATTCTACTCGCTTGTATCGCTATCTCTCCAGTTTTGGGAATTTTATGAATCCCGCCACCTTCTGTGTTTCGAAACACCATACCGTATCGGGCGTTATGAAGTATTCGCCAAGCACTTGGCGTCTGATATCGCAGATTGTCTGATATTCACATAGAATGTGATGGGACGTCTCAACCAGCTCTCGGCAGAATCTCCATAAATCAGTATCGGAAATACCCATGTTCTTCAAGTGATGTCTGAGAGAATTATAAAGCTTGCAGAAGCTTGTGACCAAACATAGGTCGCTGCTTCTTAGTTCCAGTAGGTTATGTGCTATGCCGAAAGCCTTTATAAACTTTTTGTTGTCGAAAGTTGTCCTATTTTGTTCCGTACAAATCATAATTTCAAAACGTCGTTCTCTTAAATCCAAAGATTTCGGTTTATTGAAAACTGACTTGATTCAGTGGATGTCTTAAGAGAAAAGTGGTAAATATATTAGATCCTAGACAGTTCCATAAAAGAACCATAAAATAGTTGCGTAATTGGATTAGTTGATTTGTTCCTGTTGATTCGAATATTTCAGAATAAATTTTATTATATTTCAATAGTTATGTAACTGATTATTACAATTATTGCAAAATCCAATATCCAATATCCAAATCCAGAGAGAGAGACACTTCGGCGATGCAATTTCCTTGCAATTGTTTACTAGTAGGTTTTCGGTAAATCGCAAATCAAATCATCATCGGTTAACAATAATTCATTTTATTTGTGTGATATTTATTTAAACTTAGATATTACGAGAGTTTTTGAAAAGAAAATCTATGAAAAGGGAACATAACGAAAACTTCACATTTTTGTAGATATCTCAATTTATTGTTTAGTTTGTGTGAAAATACACATTTCTCAATTCACATATAAATATGTTTAATGCACATTGAAACAAACCACAAAATACAAAGTTGAAAATCGAGATTTTCTTTGTTATTAAAGACCTCATTAAGCCATTTGGTGCTACACAAAGCGTTTTTATTTTCATTAATAGTTGCTTTAGGATAATGTGATGAGCTTTATGTTTAATAGGATTCGAATTTCAAACAAAGAAGCAGTCGATGCCATTAGCACTCATAATCAAACCTAAAGCCGCCAATAATTAAATTCGAACTGTGTAACTTTGTACTGATCTTTTTTTTTATTTTGCAAAACCAATGCATCCTTAGTGCTTAGAGTGCATTTAGTATGTGTGTTGCAGGCGCCACAATTACAACTGATGTAAACACGTTATACATATTTGTGTATACAATGATTTATGATGATTTATGATGTTTCTCATAACATTTCAAGCATGCCAAACAAAGGTTGTTATGTGCCTTTGGACTGTAACTACGATAATTCCTATTTTATTAAATTTTCTGTGAGAGACCGTTCTTTTTGCATTATTCGAAGCACAAAAGGAAGCTTCAGAGACTCTATAAAGTATTCTTGATCAGCTTGAAATTCCGAATTGATTAAGCCATGTCTGTCGGCCCGCGCGATGCATGTTGTTGGCTCTCTGGAGGAAGGCCCACTTTTTTCTTTTTTTGACGATATGAAGCTTACGATGTCATTTGTAAAATATTATGAACCCCGCACCGAAGAATTTTTTGTGAAGACGACTGCAACATCTAGAAAGAAATTAAAGATCCCGTAAACTATATTTTCGATTATTCGAATATTTCGATATTACATTCCAAGTCGATTTTAGGATATTTGTTTAGCAACGTCTGTAATATGCCAGCGGTAAACAATATACTGGTCGCAAAAATAAAGACAATGGTAGAAGCTCCCGCATGCAGGTTGGTACGGCTGAACATTGGAAATTCTTGCACTTGTATTGGTATTACAAATGGGCCAAGCCGTTTAAAGGACATGCCAAACATGTACGACGTAAGCTGAGAAAATCTTTGTATTGAAAGAAAAAAATTGGGATTTTTGCTCGTTCCTTATAAATTAGAACAGATACAACGATAAAAATCTGTACGTATATTCATATGACCCTGCGGTATCTTCACAAAAGATTAAAAATCGTCCACGCCCGCCCATCATTGTAAGTATGAAAATTTATTTTTTTTCCTTTTTTAGCATTTTTAGGATCACTCTGATAGGTAAGAGATTCGCCCAGCCGTTTACCTTTTCTTACTTGTTTTTTATCTACATCCTTCGCTACGCATGGCAGATACCAAAATATGCATATATTCCTAAACAACGCAACATTTTATGCCTGCGCGTCTGCCCATTCATTTGTCTGATTGGCATCTGCTGTTCAAGAGGTCGACCTCGCTAAAATTGGTCATGAAAATTAAAAGTTGATTGATGTTCGCATTTCGCAATGGCAACAAGCAATTGTAACGTACCTGTTACACATTGTTCTCTAACTCAACATTACAAAATCCATCCTGAACTGCAGCGGAAGTATGATCATTATCCAGAGAAAGGCATGCCTACAACTAGCCTTAGACTGTGACCTTATGAGATATTGATGTAAAATAAATACTCCTTGGTCTACCCAAGTTAAAAGTCGTCCCATGTATAAATTAAAAATTTTACTCACAATGTTCTCCTCCCCTCCCCCAAAAAAACATCTGAAATATATACAAGAAACAGTAAAGGCCATACGTATCCATAAGGCCATAAATATCCTATACTACTGCAAAGCTTGAATTCATGATATTTAATCTTCACTATTTCAGTGCATTGCGCGATCTATAAGTGAAAATCTTCTAGTTTGTTATTCTCAAATGTCTTCGCAATAGCATCTGCAAAAAAGCGGAGAAAACCACATCAATATTAAATTTGTAATTTGATAAATTATGTAAAAAAAGTGGACTAAAGCCTAAAAAACAAATTTTATCGCACCCACTTTTACGCGACCATACAAAAAAGATTATGGCACTTAAGATGGTAAAGTGTAAGCGATCGGTTTTTATTGAGTGAAGACACTCTGATACGAGTTTATCGAACAAATTTATTGAAAAGAATGAAATACGTCCCCACAACTTATTAAATTATTAACCCGAATTTATTAGAACGAGCAAAGTGCTTGGTTTAAGAGGGTGTTTATTTTACAGAGGTTTAGTTAATGGAGCAGTAATCATTCTTCAAAATGATATTTATAATGAATATGTTTGGTTCTAGCATGACTTCCACGAAAATTTGCCATTTGTTGCACACTCCGAGAATCTGTACATAATATTATGGATTTTTCGTTCATAAAATCACGGTCTTCAAGAATGTGTCTCAATGGACTGCTTCTTTGGTGGCTTCCGTAATAGAGACATTTTCAACTTTAGCTGGAGGGGGCGATAACTTTATGCTTCTTCGACTTTCAAGTACCTGCGAATAAGAAAGAAAAGCCTAATTGAGATTTTCTATCATTAACGTCTTGCGTCCAGTTTGCATCAACGAAGCCTATATGATAACAAATTAACCGCACAAGATATGTCCAGTCTGCTGTGTAATGTCTAGTACAACAAGCATCCAATAATTTCTTGATATACTTTCAAATCCAATTGTTCTAGCTCCACAGGAATTTTTGGCTCTTTTTCCAAATTTAAACCTTCTTTTATGCGTATATTTGCATTTTTCAAGACCATATTTCCTTATTATGCTTCCTTTATATCTCGCCTGACTTACAGAGATTTGATTATGTTTCATTTCTACTTCAAGACCTATACAATGTGTTGATATTTCTGTAAATGTTTTTTTACGAATGTAGTTATCATCATTTGAAGCGATAGTAATATCATCGTCATAAAGGGCAACGATTATTAGTCTATTTTCCTTACTAAGGTCTTAAATGTGTTGATGGTGCTTCGATCGATTTAATCTGGGTTTTGTTTTAATTAAGTCATCAATTTTCTTGAACTATTGCGTTCTGACTTTTTTAAGACCATAAATTGCTTTGTTCAGCTTACGTACTTTGTTTGTTATTTTTTTCAATAAAGCATTCAGGTTGTTCCATAGAGATTTCATCGTTTTAGAAACCGGTTAAAAATGAATAAACATCTAACTGTCCTAACTTCAAATTGTGTAAAATGCTCAACGCATATAATAATTTTGCTGATGATTGTCGAACTGCAGGAGCAAAAGTGTCGATATAGTCTTGATTTTTGTGAATCTCCTTTAACAACTAGCTTTTTTCTTATCAATAGTTCCATCGGGTTTAACTTTAGATTCGAAATCTCATTCACAATCTACCGAGCTAATATTTGGAGAATAAGTTTTATCATAAGGCAACAAGAAAAAAATGGAGTCCTACCGTAACTTATTAATAATGTAAAATGACAGAAAATCAAACCATTTCCGACTTTTTAATTGAATTTGATATATGCATTTCATATCTAACAGAAATGGGCGTAAACATCGATGAAGATCTGCTTACTATACTTCTACTGGATGATTTATCAGAGAAGTTCATAGAAATTAAAGCCGCAGTAGACACGACTAATGAGTTCCCGAAAATGTCAATTACTGTAAACTCAACTACGACTGCAGTAAAAGTCTTTATTAAGTCTTTACTTTTTTACTCTACTTTAACTAAAATTTACAAACAAACGATAAAAACAAAAGCCAACATCAATAAAAAGGTATGTCAAAACCATATTTTCCTTTTAAACATCGTCGATGCGGAAAGATAGGCCAGAGAGCTAAAAATGGAAGATAATCATATCAAAATTGAACCAAACAAAGCATATTTATTAAAATGTTATGATCAATTTTGGTGCATACACAGCGGAGTTACGTCGCATACGTGCAATAATAAGTTTTTACGAGTTCGTATTGACTAGAATTTTGATAGAAAAGTTCAATTAGTTCACGAAGAAGGATTAGATGTAAAGGCTATTGGAATTGTACAGCTTGCATTAAAAATAAGCGGAGAAATCAAAATGGCAGATTTGGTAAATACCCCATGTGTCCCATTATTGCACTGTAATCTAATATGAACTGGATAGGCTACAAACAACGGGTGCTGTGTCCATAACGTGTTGAGTGAACATAATTTTACGTGTTTATCGAACAAATTTATTGAAAAAAAAAGGGGAGCAACTTGAAAGTGTAACAAAAATCATTTAAACGAAATTTTTATGTGTAGTTTTATGTTTTATATACTACAATATATTTCAACAGATTTTTCTAAACGTCCCATAAAATTGGTTCTCCGCATTTTAGGTCACTTACATAAGAGCTTTTTTAAAAGAAATTTTTCATAAAACCGGACAGGTTTGTTATGAAAAAATTAATCCATCACTTCGTGACATCCTCCGTACGGCGTTTAGAATTAACACATTGAGTTTATTGCATTCTCCACTCGAGACCCCTTATTTATTACCCATATCAAAGGGATTGTTAAGAAGAAAACAATCCGCCACTTTGTAGCGGTCGCCATTTTGAGTATATAAAAAATTTGATTCTACCCCATTGTTATATAATTGTAATTAAAGGGATCTGCAAACTTTAGCAAGACCACATGTTTTCAAGTCTCCGAAATATTGATCAACAGGTTCCTATCCGATTTTCCTGGCTTACGCTTGTAGCGGCGGCGATTGTGTATATCGGGAACTTTTATCTTTGCCATTACGTTGTCATCGTAAGTAAAGCTGAGTGCGGAATTTCAGCATAATCGGACAGCTTCCTGCGTGATTTTACCTTGTGTTGGCCCCCATTTTGAAAATAGACAAAAGTTTTCTCTTCCTCATTGCGTCATCGCCGTAACTAAACGTATGTGCCCGGAGTGCCCGTAACATTGATTGAAAGATTGCCAGTCAAGAAAGCAAAAGAAGAGAAACATTATTGGCATTTTGATAATTTGGATCGGACCTACTGAATGATCTTTTTTTTTTCAAAAAAGGCGGCTTAGCAAAACATTTGTGGTGTAATTTTTTAGAAAAAGTTTTGGAGCGATTGCTATTATTTGAACAAGCAAACATACGTCAAGTTATATCGATTCCGCTGTTCAGCGTGCTTGTTTGTACCAGAAGAGCCAAATCTTGATGCTAAAGAAGTGATGAAGTAAAAATTAATTTAGAAAAGATCATCCGAAAATAGACACTTACATAAACGGATGAGAGCAAAGGATTGGATCTTTATTTAATTTCTCTGCAATAAATTTAAGTTTTTGAAAATCGAGTTTCAAAAACAACATAAATATTTAAGTAGTGCGTGGTTTTAATTCTTCGTAACAAGATCTGAGAAAGATTTGTGGCTTCTTGGTAGGATTGAAATGTTCATGACCTTTAGACCAGTCGTAGCCTACAGCATAAGCAAAGATTTGACCATTGGCACTGAAACTGCATTTTGTAATTGATTGATCCATAGTCTCCGAAGATTTGAGTTGTATGCGAGCATCTTTGTCCCAAAAACAAAAAGTGCCATCTGAACCTACGGTCACCAATGTGCCGTGAATCGGATGAAAAGCTGTATCATTGACTGCGTAAATATCCTGAAATCCCGCAGAACCCGATGAACGATGGCACTTGAAGGTAAAGTTGTCTTTAGGGTTAACTGGATTCACATACTGTACACCCACACGTCCTTCAATGCTGCCTAAGGCATATCCAGTTGGGGCTTTCTTTTTGTCCCTAAATATTGAAATGGTGCGGTGTTGATATTTTAAGGGACTTTCTTGTCGCTTAAATTCTGTTGGACTATTCTCTAAAGAATAAATAATTAAAGCTCTGCCTGCTGTGCCCACTACGGCCATCGGGTAATCGACATCCGCGCAATAACACCGTTCAGGTAGATTAATGGCTAACATTGGATTGGGCGAACGAGCATCCCAAAATTTCAAAGTCTTATCCCATGAACCGGTCATTAAGCATGCGTAGTTACTACTTTTAATCCAGTGACACGTTTTAACGGGTGCTTCATGTGCGGCTACTTGCATTTGCTGGTCTGAAGCTAAATCCCAAACTATCACTTGCTTTTCATTGGCTATGAATACTTTTGTACCATCATCCGACCAGCACACATCTAAAACGGGTCCACCCATAGTTTTCATGGATTTTGGCACAGTTTTTCCGGTTTGTTCTACCTCCCAGCAACGTACGCTACTGTCCCAACTACCGGCAATTAGAAAATTTTGCTGCACGGTAGCCGGACTAAACTCCAAAGCAGACACGGAGTCTTCGGGCGGAGCCACAACTTCGAAGTCATTCATTCGATTTGTGCTCGTGCTTCCCAAACTTGACTGACCAAACATGCTGACGCGCGAATTTAATAATATTTTTACTAATCGTCTTTACTTTTTTTTTAAATTTTATTTACGTTTCTTCGAATATATTTTCTGCACCGACTTTTGACAAAATTTTATGCCTTGAAAATGAAAACAAAATGACATAAATATATGCAACGTGAAACAGAATAGCGACTCTATGCCAACTTCGTCAATCGAAATAATTGCGTATAAAGCATATTAAATATAGAAAAGTTATTTCACTCATTCTGATCCCAAGGTTACTCCAGGGAATAATCACGTAGCTGAAAGTTACCTTTCGCTCTGGTCTTAACCGGTTTTAGCCCATCAGCTGAATACAATGACGAAAGGAAAATTTTTTAAGTTGTTTCAGAGAGCGTAAGTCAAACTAGTAGATGTTAAGTTAGCGAACAGAAAACACTGTGCAATCGGCAGGCTTGTGATATCAGAAGAAAGCAACTCATTTAGCGAAATGATTCAGCTGAGGCTCATCGAATGTGATCAATTGGCAGTTAGTTGGAAATGGCTATTACAATTTTCCTTCCTTTGTGAGTCGTGGCATAGATAAGAGGGAACGTCGCGGAAACAAAAATCCGTTTGTGTAATTGAACATAAAGTAAACTAAGGGGCCAAGCTACTACGAATGATTGGTAGTTAGGAGGGATAAATAATCTGACAAACGCGCTTAAGTACATCGTTCCGTTTTGGGAATATTTTTAACTGTTTTAACTGTTTTATAACAAAGTGTATGCTACAGGTATACGCAAAGACAGGACCTTGTTATTGAATATGTAGTAATGGTAGGAACTATGAAGAGTAATTTGGGTTTGATTTGGTACGCGAAAGTTAGTCGACTATGATTAGAATTTTCAAAAGGAACACGCTCAGGGAATTGGATAGTGGTAAGAAGGTTTGCCATCCAGGAGGAATAAGATTGAATTTGTTTAATAAAAGTAAATTACACTTTTATATTGTATTGAACAGTGTAGGCTGTTTTAAATATATATTAAATGGAACTGTTCTCTCACTATGGTAAAAAATTTAATGCAAGGTCTCCGGGAAAAACCGACGAGCTACCTCAGCCGCTAGTTCATCCCGCAACGAAATATCATAATGTGGATAAAAATTAGAAAAATTGTTTTTGATAAGAAGGTAAGGTTGTTGAAAGATGGACATCCCAGGATGAGTTTTATTACAAAATATTCTTTAAATTCGTTACACCCAAATTTATAAACATTCACAATTTTTCAGTTATAAAATGCTTTTTTTTTGGATTATGGTCAATGTTATCCTTCACATTTTCTTTTATGATATAATTTACCATCACAATACGTTCTTGATTACAAATGCTTAAGGATTGTAGTTATTAACTGTTATTCTACTGTTATAACTTTTATTTCTATTGTTTTCAAAAATTTCCTCTTGATATTGTTACGAAAATGCTATATTTGATGATGTAAGTTTTCATAAAAGTTACGCGATGTTCTAAGAAAACATTTATGACGCGTTTCCTGTGTCATCCGGCTGGCGACCGGCAAAGAGATTAACAACTATTGGCAGAAATTTAGTAGAGAAGCAGATTGAAAATGGCACGACGAGTTTAGGTAATGGTAACTCGCTTGCAAAAGGGTATACAAGATGAACATTTGCGAGAGTTGGAAATTCAGTTAAAAATTAAATCGCAAAGTGAGTCGAGGAAGTCGAGGCAAGAAAGTTGATTTGCAATAATTGAACGAACAAGACCAGAGCGAGAATTAAAGCGTTGTAAACGTAAATTCCTATAAATAATTTGTAAGTAGATTTCCTAAGAATTGTAAGTAAGGTCTACAGTATCCCAAAAATCACAATTCAGCGGTAGAAACTTACTTTCAAAAGAAGTTGAATAAATAACGTAGAAATTTCGAAAACAAAGCTGACGTCATAATACAATATGTTGTGAAATAAATTAAGTGAATTACTTATCCTTGTTTGATGAAAATTTCGGTACAGCTAAAAATCAGACCAAAAAAAAAAAAAAATAAGAGAGACTACACTTCAATAGTAAGAAAACCAAAAAAAAAATAAAAAAAATATAAACAGTAAAATATGAGATATTGTGCAATGTCGGCGTGGTGTGGAAGAGACAGTTTGAAAAGCAAAATTAGATAGTTGTCAAAAAAGGATGAAAGGAAGCAAAAAAATCGTCTTGGATCTGATGGGTCAGTTCCTTTGAAAATCACACCACGTAAACATTCCGAAGAGGGATGTCTTACTGCATGCAAGTTTAAGATATTGCCGACACCTTCCATATGCAAGCAAAGATAAGATTTCCGCAACCTTTCTGTTCAGTGCAAAGGAGGAGTAATCCATAGAAACGTGGCACTATTTAAGAAAAAATGGTCAAGGCTATATATGAAATCCATAATGAATGAATTCCAGGAATAAAGTTATTCCACTTTCCGAGGGACGAAAATAAATGTTTTGGTGAGAAATTTGCAAGTTAAACTCTGAAAAAAAGAACTCAGTCGTCTGTGAAAATCATTTCATTGCAAATGACGTCAGGCTAGTAACAATAGAAAAACAACCGACTCCAATTTAAACATTTAATCAGCAAAGATGAGGAAGTGGTTAATTCTGAAAGTTTGGAAGTAACTGTGGATTCTCATTCTCACCTCTCTGTTATTTCAGTGACAAAAACTTACAAAAAATGACAACATATTTAGTTCGGAATTTAAGACATTTTGCGCCGTGTTCGATCACGTAGAATATGCAAATAGGGCAGGAGAGGAGACTGCAAAAGTTCTCCAAAAAGCAAAAGAAATGGTTTTCTCCATTAACTCGCAACAATAATGAAATGAAGCAACTAAAAAGCTATAATCCGATTTTGAAAAACAAATTAAAATAATTGGTGAAAAAATACGATTGACGACAAGGAATAACAGAGAGTCTGCAAGTGACGAGTTCAGAAGGGCTTGTGCACATACACTCATTGGAAGCAGACTGCAAATTAAGTAGTAAGGATATCGGTGGCGTTACTTACATAGAAGAAAGCGACTTTAATATTAATTGTGACGATGAATCAGGCAAATTGGATTTTTCTATAATGAAGGGAGGCGGAGAACAGATACTGAGGTATTTTTCAGCACATATCATATGTACAGATATCTCAAAAAAAGGACGCTGTGAAAAATGTTTGACCTTCATGAGCTAGCGAGATTTTACAGGCAGCCTGCGAGAAATTTTTAAACAACACATAAATCGTAACGCAGAAGCGCTCCATTTACAAATTCTCAAGGATTAAAACACACAATAAAATATGTTAAATGTATGTGTAAGCAAATAAACTGAATAAATGTAATAAGTAAATAAGAGACAGATATGATAAACTACTGTATAATTTTTTTATTATTATTATTATTATTATCTAAATTTAGCCAGAGAATAAATTCTAAGACTAAAGTCTTAAAAGCACTAGCATCTAAGGCTTTCGGCTTTCGGCTTTTATTTATTTATTTATTTATTTATTTTTTTTATTAATATTATTATTATTTTTATTATTAAAAACTCTACCGCACTTGAGGTTTGAACCCACGACCATTGAATTGCTAGTCGAGACTCTTGCCTACTCGGCCACTCAGGCGGATAAATAATTTTATTTATTAATTTTTTTAATAATAGAAAATATCTTCATATTTCTTGATATGAAAATTGTCATTGAAAAAATTTAGTACCATTTAGCGGACGTAAAATTTGGAATTCTTCAATCGAAAAGAAACGGCGGAAAGGAAAAAAAATTACACTCGCTACATACATATACACTGTTTGGTTTTTTTTCATACACACGCACCTATATGTGCACCATAGCGCATATTAACTTACAAACACAGAATTGAACATGTTTTTGCAGTGCAAAGAGAGAAAGAGCGAGTTGGTAACTGGCTGCTACTTAACGCGTTACTAGCGTTATTCATAACAGAAACACAAAATCTTCGTAATAATTCCTTAGTTTTAATTTTGAACAAAATACCTTTAGGACCTCTTCGAGATTTCGCTGTCTCCGACATAAAAATACGGGTTTTCTCCATTGGATGCTGGCGAATGAACTCATTCTTCTGGGATTTCAACAGAAGCACACACGGATTAGCACGATTAAGTCGATTCCCCTCATATACACATATATATTTGACCTCTCTATCTGGAGCCTATTTATATATATTAGAGACGTAATGTTATGAAATATACTCTGCGATTACCACACTAATGAAAGTTCTTTAAAGCATTTTACTCTTATAAAATTTCATATCTCGCTTGAAATGTTACAGGAAAGAATTTTTTGTAAAGTTTTATTCTATAGAAAGTTTTTTAAATAAAGCTTTCTTTGAAATTCACACAAAAAAAACTTTTTATTAATACTTAAGTGAAAATGTAATAAAAAAAAATTTCCTCATTCTCCTTACCTTTGTAGAAAGAGAAAAGCAATTGGGTAGGATTTCTTATACACCTTGCCGTTTTCTTTTTTATTGTTAAAAAATAATGTTCCTGTATGAATACCAAAACTTTTAATTAATTTTTCACCAGCACCGTAATATTGCAGTATATTCACTTGTAAATCAGTTTACTGCAATTAGAAAGGCGAACCCTAAACCTAAGCAAAACATATGTAAATATGTATATAACATTTGACCCGTCATGTTTTCGTAGATTTGTAACAACACTTAACTTCATCGCTTACCAACAGCCTTTTTCTTAAATGACATAGTCAAACGGCGACTCTTGTCTTTCTTTTTCGGCAGCGTTAGAAAAACTCGATATATTTTGCTGTGATCGTTGAATTGATATCAGTAGCCGTTGTGCGCTCTTCGCAGTAGTAATACAATTTTATACTATTCTGTATAGAATTGCTTGCGTTCTGCATAGCGGCATAAATGTTGTCAAGTGTATACTTTATGAAAAAAAATAATCTTTCCAATGGTCCAATGAACGAAACCATGTGTGATAAAAATCGGGAGAGTGAAGAAAGAAGAAAATTAATAGAAGATATTGTAGCACTGGGTGATAGGAGGGCGGGTAACGTTCGTTTACTATATTTCAGGTAGTCGTTCGTTGCTTATCATACTCCGCTTGCCACTCCTCCTCTATAATATGTTTTTTCAGAGCATTGGCTATTTATGTCTAGCTATTTAGTTATAGTCCATTTCCCCTTCATGCACCTACCTTTAGCCTTCCTAACTTCATTTTTCTCTGCCTTAGCATTGACGGATTAATATATTAAAAATAATTTTGAAATTTATAAAAATGATCACTAAGTTACGTACATCCAAATGGCCGAATAGGCAAAGTATGTCATATAACAATTCAATGGTCGTGGGTTCAAATCTCAAGCGCAAGGGGGTTTTCAATAAAGCCTTAGATGCCAGTGTTTTAAGACTTTAGTCTTAGAATTTATTCCGCTGACTAAACTAATAATAACGATTATGATAACAATATCTTAATATTGTAAAGTAAAACAATATCCTTTGATTTAGGTTTTTTTATTCAACTACTTTCGAAGTGAAGTCCGTACCGCTAAATTGTGATTTCTAGGAGAGTACAGGAAGTTATGAGATCTATTTGCAAATTATTTACAGAAACTTATATTTACAACGTTTTAATTCTTGTTCTGCTCTTATCCGTTCAAGCATTGCGATTCAACTCTCTTGACAGCATTCTCTTCACTAACTTTTCGACTCTCTATAGCTTTGTCAACAGATTAAAAAAGAGAGCAAATATTTATTTAACATGCTTTGAGTCTTAAGTTTAAAAAGTTGCAAAAATTTCAATGGCTTTTTCAGTGACTGGTCGAGCAGAGCGAGACGCAGCTTTTACATCGAAATTTCCGTAACAGAATAGAGCAAATCATTCTTGCGTCCTTCTTCCTCACCGTACACTTCACAAAATTTCCGCCTTGTTTTTGCAGCGTTTTTACCTTTTTGATAGGAAAAAATCATTACATAGCGCATTCCTTCAAATATTTCAATCATTTTCAAATCAATACAATTTTTTACACGAGCAAAAAATTGGAAGTTTAATGTCACCTTTAACCACATATTCGTTTGAGACGATCAGGAGAGTGTCGCCCATTATACAGGCGTCCACACTATTATAAAAGAATATATGCATATGCACGTGTATATAGTTGATAAGAGGAAGTAATCGATTCAATGACAAGGTATAGACAGGTGTACATGCCCGTTAAAAATACTAATTAGTTCAGTGCTTATGGTAACTCATACATTATAATACACCCAAGTCTTTTCCTTTAGAAATCCCTGCGAAATAAATAATCTAAATAAATACTTGAGACAAATGGTAAACTTGATGATATGCTCCAGGACTTTAAAAAATCGTGTGAGATGAAAAAAATCCTAAATATTTTCAAAAAAATGTGCAAAAGAAGTAAATATGAAATCCATATTACATACACATTTCTTGCACTGTATGCTAGAAAGTGAACACATGAAGTCAAGAATCCTACAATTGGATGCATATAAAGATAAGAATCACAAACCTAAACGTTTTTCATTAAAGTTGTCGTTAAAATATTCAGAAAACCACTGTATTTATTTATTTCTATTTATCTTCCAAATATGTCTGAAATGACACAGCGGCTGACTAGCTGGTCTATTAGTTTTACACAAAACTCCACCGTATCAAATTTGGATCAAGTAGGTGTATATTTTGAATATGAAATGTACGCCCGTTTATGTTAAAAAGTCGAACTTTTATAACCTTGTAACGAAAGTTGGTCCATAATAGTAATTTGATATAAAAATTAACTTGACCAAGTTTGAACAAAATCGATATTTTATCTTTGTAGCTGTTAGCAAAGGTGCCTAACATTATTTCTTTATTGTGAAGTTCATTCAGTCGAATTGGACTGAGGGGTGCAGTGTAGTGCATGCAAAATTAAAGTTTAGTTGATGCAGTTGGTACGGTTACGTATCTACGTCCAGAAAGGTATTAATTTCATTCAAATATTAATATTATTTTTATGTACTTCATATTAAAATGTAATTTAATTGCACATCAAACCATTTCATTGCATATGATCGTGGTATCGAAGTAATTAAATATCAATCAACTTACACCAAATGTTTTTGTAAATTTATAAAAAAATTTGTTGTTCATTTTTCTCCTCTTACATTATTATAACCATTATCCAAGGATGAAGGGTGTATTTATTTTGTCAAAACGTTGGCAACACCCAGAAGCAAGTATCAGAGACTCCACAATGTATATATATTCTTGATCTGCATCAAATTCTAAATCGATTTAAGCTTGTCCGTATGTCCGTCTGTGTAGTGTCTGTTGCAAACATTCTCCTGGCCGTAAAAATGAAGCTATTGACTTCAAGTTTAGCAGAAACATTGGAGGTTCCTGCATGCGGGTTGGGACTGAAAATAGGCCCAGTCGGTCGAAAGACATGCTTAGAGCACCAGGTAAACTGAGAACACCTCTGTTTTGGATGGTTTTGCTCATCACTCATAAACAATAGCAAATAAATGTTGAAAAATTTCAACGCATATTGTATGGGCGATGCTCTAGCATTCGTGCACGAAAATGGTAAAAGTTGACCGCGCCCACCCAATATTATAGTGTATCAAACTTTAATTATTATTTCAATACCTTTATAACGTGCGGAAACAAGCTTCAAAAACCCCATAAAGTATACAAATTCTTGGCCAGTTTCAAATTTTGAATGCACATAAACATATTCGCCTGTTCGTCTGCCTGTTCGTTAGCGAAAATAAAGATATTGCTTACAAATTTTCAAAAGAATTAGTCATTGACCTAAACTTGTGAAAGGACACGCCTACAACGCCCATATGCCTATTTGACAAACAATGTTATTTTGAAAATAAAAAATCAATTGCTTCCATTCCATACTTTTGTATTTTTTAGGATAATGGTGGTGGGTGTAAAAGATTCGGTCCCGACAGAATTTAATTTTCTTAGTTGTTTTTTTATAATTTTTATATCCGTCAAGAGCAGAAGGTTGTTTAATGGAGTTCATGTATAACGTGGGTGTAAAACGATGCAATCCACTCATGTTACAGCGTGTGCGATTATTATACGAATATGTATACATGCAATAAGTGCAGTATTTTATCTGCAAATTTTACACAAATACAAGGAATTTTCATTGCAAAAATATTATACTTGTTGTAAACGCGATACGATGGCACAATGTTGCTTTATTTTTCTGTTATGATATGATGACATTGATATACATATAAACTGTACCTTACTTTCTGCGGGAACAGTTTTGAAGAGCTTAACAGGAAGTAAAAGATTGAAAAGTGGCGACCATGAAATCTGAATTGATTTTGTTTACTTTTCGTTTACTTAGTTTAACGAACTTCTTACGCATGACGGATTATCATAATCAAATACCAAAAATTAAAACTTGAGTTTGTTGAGACTAAGTTTTCACGAGAATCCTTTTACGAAATGGGGAACAAAACATATACCTTTGTAATCCAACCTTAATAGGCTAATTTACACACCCAGTTAATATTGTGGACTAATTTCCATCATGAAATCCTAAAAATTAGGCCTTGTTGTCGTGTGAATGTTTTATTCATATGATCTTTAGTACTGTTCCTATATTCTTTCGATTTTTGACGAAATATATTAAAAGTTAAAAACTTTTTTAAATAGAAACTTTTTTCTAAGAGACCGTCGTATGGTGTCATCCTAAAAACTGTCGTATCCGTTCCATTCCAAACAGCGTTTTTCTTTCTTTGTCTGTTTGGCAAATGTCATTAAAACTCCGGCCTGTAGTTCTCATTGTTTTCCGATAGAAGCCGTAAGTGGTACTATAGAGTACTAAATAAAACTGCGAACTTTCCATTTGAATCCACCTTGTCTAAGCACACATTTTTAGGATCTTTAAATCGACTTTGCGGCCGACCTCTGCGCCATAAACCGCGGTAACGCTGCTGCTGCTGAATGGTGTACTGAACAATAGACGTTTTGCGATGTCCAATAACCACGGCACAGGATAAGCCGCTTGAGCATCGTCGCTAAATGTGGATGGCTATAGTGGCCCTAGTTGATGGTATTATGGCTTATTCCAACCAACTTAAATCTTCACTATAAAGCAATACCAAAAGAGTTGATGAAATTGAGACATGATATAGCGAGTTTTCAGCATGACGAAATTCGGTCCTATATGACAACGCTTGCCTAGGAAAGGTTAGCAACACTCTCCTCTGAGGAGAGTGGAGTACGCATCAGTGGAGAATACTTTTTCTAATTAACGTTATTTGCAATCCGTGGCTTATTGTCTATTCGAGCATCATTTCCATTTTTACGGCTATAACCAAAAAGTGTGTCCCTTGTAGTGTTGTGGTACATAGCCTTAAAAGACTAGTTGCGCTACCTGTGCAGAGGTGTACTGAAGAGGAGAAGTAGCTCATTGGTAGACATTAATTTGAATGAAATATCTCGCGGCATTTTTTTTATAAAGTATTTTAAGCTTACTAAAAAATTGGCTGAAACTTATCTACGCTCCCAACACAAGCATTCCTAAATTTTTATTAGATAGATACCACTCCCATTCCTAAATAGATTTGGAAATTGATTCATTGTCTCGTATGGACGAACGTATCTAAATGAAGATTTATAATGCACGAGAATATGTAGATCCCACGGACTATCTGATACGTACGGTTGAGCGTTGCAAACGGAAATATAAATGTAGTGCGGCTGCATACTCCAGTTCTAAATGTGAGCAGTGAATGCGTGCATGTCTGTAGATGTGCATATATGGAAAATTAAGGTAATAAAAAGGAAGAAAACATTTGTTGATAGGAAGTAAAATTAGAAAATGATTGAAAATAAGTATTTTGTCCGCCCAAAGGAAATTTTTCACAGCTTAATGAGCTGACTTTTACACGTTAATTTACTAACTGCGCTATAGAAAACATTTTTCTGCAAAACGACTTTCTCTTGCAGCATTCAGTTCCCAAGTTCCTTTATATCGACTCTGTTCGCCCTCATTCTGCTCTTTTAGTTACTCTACCCGAGCAATCACCTCATAGTATTAGGTTTTAAGGCAGAAATGTTGACATAAAAAAAGTTGTTAAAAGTTTTCTGATTTACTATATCTATAGCTTTTATTTTACTACTGTTATTATTGTCCTTTATTTATCGCTTGTGACATATTACATTATTCCTATGATTTTTCAATAACATACCCACCTATAGTGTCTTCAGCTGTCAATCGGCTAAGGCAGTGGAAACTTTAAACGCATTGTATTTAATTTTTAACAAATGTAACAAATTTCTTTTAGTTTTTTTGGGTCGTTTTCGCGTTGTTAACTTAAGTACCCGTCTTTCGCCTGCGAACAAATTAAGAAAAGTCTTACGAAAAAGTTAATTGAGGGAAGAGTGCAACGTGTATAATCGATATAATAATCGATAAGTAATATGTGCAGAGTAATTCAGTAGGGATGGTAGCAAAGTGCGCATGCAAGAATTTTTTCCTTGCTTATATGCTTTTAAATTCACAAGCATGTTTTCTCGAGTCACGTGCGTAGTGGGAGAAAAATTGTTTGTAATAATTTGTATGTAGTGTTCTAAATTTAGGGAAATTACCCTCTTCCCGACATAACTATAGCATGCGGATGTTTTGTGCTCCCCTTCATTTTTCTTAGAGAAATGCGATGTGAGCTGCTGCTGAAAGAAATATTTAAATACTAAAAAAAAAGAGTGCGATCTTGAAAAATAATTGTTTAAAGCATTTAAGACACTTAATTATCTCATTTACCCCTTTGTTAAAAGTGTTACTAGGTCACTACATAAATAGATTCATAGCCTTCGTAATATTCATAAACTTTTTTTATTTGGTTTTTATATTCTCCTAAAGGGAACAATAGTTCAATTATGGATTGGATTATTTTATTTATTGATTTTCTGCGATTCATCACTCATTTAAATACTCGCATATGCTATAAACATAAATAATGTAAAAGCATCATCACCACTACATTGTGCAAACATGATTATTATTATATTTTTCATGCAACGCTGCCTTATCGTCATTGGTGTTTCATATGTTTATATACTCACGCATTCTATTATACTCATGCATACTTACTATCAAGTTAAGTGAAATTGTAAAAGTCGTATAAGTGACGGACTTAAATTGTGTAACTTTGCAAAGTAATTGTCAATTTGCCATTAACTGGTTGCTTTCATTAAACTCATATATTTTTCCAAGTTTTAACGAATAATAAACTTAAAAGTATTAAAAATACCTTTTTATTGAACACCAAAAGAATTGAAATTTTTCATAGCACATATTTGTACAGGCTTCCTCTACTTAACATAATCAATTTCTATCACGTCATATCGAAACTATGTTATACGAAAGTTATTTATTTTTTAATTTGAACTAAAACATCATATAGAACAACATAATTTAAACTTATTTATAATACAAATCACAAAAATGTGTACTGTATTGTATCGAAACCTTAATCGTGTTTTATCGCGATCGTGTTATGTAATACATGGAAATAATGTAAATTAATGTAAAGTGTACTGTGCTGCATCGAAACCTAGTCTTAAGATGTAATATTTTGTGATGGAATTTTAGTATGAAATTTCGTTGCAAATATGTATATAAATAAAGAAGTAACTTAATTTCAAGTTTTCAAAAAAAAAATGTGAAATTCAACGTTATAATAAAGCAGAAAAATATTAAAAATATGTTGAAAAAATAATGACAATCGCAAAATTAATTTTTATAAAAAATTACAGTTAATCTATTATTTTCTCAAAATTAGTTCAAATTACTCTTACTAATCACAAAATAAAAGGAAAAGTGACAATCGAATGGAAAAAGACTCATATTGAATTTTTTTAAAATTGTATTGTATCGAAATTGTGTCGTAATACTTGAAAATTTTGTACCGTGTTGTAACCGTGGTTTACAAGTGTTGTGTTAAGCGAAGGACGTCCCACTATTACGTAAAATGCCCTTTACCATTTTACGTTGCTACCGAACTCCTTTTGAGATAGACAATCGCCAGGTGTGCGAGCACTTTATGACGTCGGAAGGTAAAGCTTCATGCATACATCTGTATTTGATTTTACCATTTCTATAATTTGGTTTCTTAGAAAGTCGATTAGTTTTGATGCAGCCTCATTTTATCACGTGTGGCATTTCCGTAACAATGTCTGTATGTATTATATATTTGTATATGGTTTACGACACATCTAATAAGTAGAATAAGCAAGTGTTATAAATATCGGATGTTATTGCCCAGGATTGGGAGCAACATGCCAATGCAGATATAATGTTTAAAAAGAATACGACATAAGTCTCCGGTGTAATTTGGCTTCGTCATTCAACTGCATTCATACTGCATCGTCTTTTTTCAAGGCAGTCGATGAATATTATACTATGCGCATCCCAAAATGTGAACGCCGGAGCAAGCCCTGCCATTTCTGATTTTGAATTTTGGCTTCACATTTTGAGCTCTCTGCTAATTGCGGATTTGACTCTAAAGTGTAGTGGTGATTCCATGTTTTATCCATTGTCACATATATAGCAGCTGCAAAACATTAGCACACATAACTTGACGGTCTTAAAACATAATTCGAATACTTAGTGAATTTGCAAATATCACAGTTCGCTATTTATCCTTGCACGTCACGTAAGGTTGTTATTATGCGCTGAATCAATAGATGAGGAATTAATTTTTCAGGCACCCATAGCTTCCAACAAAAATCGTCATATAACTGTTCTCCGAAAGGACGATCAGTACGATGATAAATAAAACTATTCACTGTTTTAATATCAGGCAACTTATCGCCTTTGTCTTTAATGTCCTCAATTAGGTCTTATCTTGGACAAATGGATATTCAAGATCATTGCGGGACAGTGCATTTGGCACTACATCCTGACCACTTTTCAGGTGTAGAATTGTAAAATCAAATCCCTGGAGTTTGAGTGCCCATAGAGGCAACCTTAGGTAAGTCTGTGTGATAACGTTAGTAATAATACCGAACGTATTTCCTTCGATATATGATGTAAGCTTCTTCAAACTCGAAATTGCTGCCAAACATTCTTGCTCTGCTATACTATAATTTCGTTGTGCCTTATTAAGTGTCTTAGATATAAACGACACAGGAACTTCATCATCTTCATTGTCTACCTGTACTAGCACACTACCTATGCCAATTTTGCTGGCGTCGCAATGGATATAAAATGTATTCGGGAAAGCTACTTTATGCAAAATAAAGACAGAGTTTACTCTTTTTTTTAAATTTTCAAAGGATTCTAGTGTAGCTTGGTTCCAGCTAAACTTTTTGTCTTTTAAGATACAATGGAGCTGCAGTCGGTGCCTACGGAAGGGCTAATACCTTTCACTGTTCAAGGAACCGAATAATCAAGAATCGCACTTATTTCATGAGGGCCAGCACGAATTCCTCCTTTGCCAATGATGTGAACAAGATTACCACTAAACAAAATTGACTTTTTTCTATGTTGATCCGTTTTGTCTTTAGAATTTCAGTCTAAAAAAATTTGACAAAAATAATCCTTAAAAACTAAACTTGAAATTAGCTGTACATTCGATAACCTTCTCAACATCCCGTCTATAGTAGGTAAAGGGTACGCATCTTTAGTAGTTACTTTATTAGAATTCCAATCGCTATTAGATGCTTCAATCACACCTAATTTTAAGATCCGGTCTACTTGTTGATACATAAGCTGTTCGGTGGCAGGTGACACTACATAATGGCTTTGCTTAATAGGTTTTGAAGCGATGGTTTCGATAACGTGGAAAATCAATGATATTTTGTTTAATACTTGTTTACTAAAAGAAGGAAAATTGCCAATCACCCTAACTAACTCTTGATTTTGGGACAAAGTCAAACATGAATTTTCCTATACACTTAGTTCACTGCAGACACGGTTAGAACACTAGTAAGAAGGTGGTCCAAACATGACCCTGAAATGTTTGTGATTGTCTGTCAACTGTTTTGCAAGACCATGAATGTCATTTAAAAAGTTTTTCCTCCCCGAGATATATTTTTGCTAGGTCACTAACTATACCACTGTTAGTTCTCCCTGTATCAGGAGTCCCGTCATTGACTCTTTAAGCAATATAATCTCGGGATAGAGCCGAACATCTGACGTTTCCTCGAAGATAGTAGCAAGCAAATTTCGGTTGCTTTGCTTGATAAAATTCCAAAACTTTCGAAATCGATTCGTTTTGATCTCATACTTAGTTTGTAAGTATTGTTGCATTTTTTTTATATTTGCAGGAGGCTAACTTAGGCATTTATATATGAGGGAGTATATAATAGCGATTTTATTGTGTTGTATTAGTTACAAATGAATGTCGGATAGTTAGTCTTTCTCGGTGATGAATGGACGATGTTTTCACAAAAAATTTTTTCAACGTGAGGCATTGCTAAGTAACTGCGTTGAATAAAAGCACAAACTTTGACGGCGTTTTCTCTAGCTTTTAATGCTCTTTGATGTCTTGTAAACATGCATAAGTTGCATTTTATTTTTTTCTGTGTCTGCCGATTCTGATAAGCCCAAATGCCTTATCGTAAAAATTGGTGCTATATTGTGCATGTGTGTAAAAACGTAAGGAAATTTATTAATAACACTAATAAATTAAAACGAAGCATTAATTTAATACGTAATATATCTAAGGAGAATTTAAGAAATTTTGCAAAAGAAAATGTTATCTAGAAACTTCTCGAATAAGAGATGTTAAGACCCAGCTGAATTGTTGAGAAAATTGTGATTATTGTTTCGTTTCGCCAAGCGTGCAAAAATGTGCTAACTGTTAATTAACTATTAAGTATATAAAACCACCAATAGGAATAAAAACATAGATAAATGCGGCGTGCAAACTAAAAAAAAAAGATTTTTTTATTTTTAAATAAATTTTATGAAAAATAAACCATATTCACCAGATCAACTGGCTTACGGTTACAAAAAGAAACTGTTACGGGTTACATATGTCAGCATCTCATCATTAGTATTCTATGTTCATATGAACGCCATTACACACACATTTCAATACCTCAACGAACTAATGTAAAAATGAGAAAAAAACTCCTCGATTCAGCTTGTGCGAATTATTTCCAATTCCTTTTATGTGAATCGGCTTGTGTTTTAAAGTTATAAAAATAAGAGCGACAGAAAACACATTTGCAACTTTCCAGTCTTCGTTATGTCCTCAACTTCACTATTCATTTCATCATCTCTAATATCAGTGTCACCGTCTGCAGTAGCAAACAGTTGGCACATCTGATGCTTCATCATATTTATTTTATCTACATATAAAATATATATATAATTTGTTTTTTAGCTAATATAGTTTAGGTAATCATACATATATACCTACAAATTATTTAATCCGCGCGCTTTTAGTTAATGTAGAAGTATTGATATTGTTTTTTTTTTTAAATTGAACGTAATATGAATTAAAAAGAAAAAAAATTATATGTATATATATATATATATATATATATATATAAGAGAGAGGAAGGTAGGTTAGAAGGTTATCGGACCCAACCTCGAAGCGTCCCATTGCATATCATGGGCCGAAGGAGGCCATAGGCGGGGTGGAGTGAAGAATGCTCCAAGGCATCAAATCTGCCCGTTCTGTAAGTAGATCTCGTTCGTCCGCTTATTCCTAAGACACGTGTATTTCTGTTAGATGTAAATGTTTTTGAAATGTACGTGGGGTAAAATTTTAACCACCACCAACCCCATATCTTCCGATCTAGATAGCTTAGCAATGACCCGTCTTTACAACCTCCGATCCTCTTAAAGAGTAGCCCTAAAAGTAATAAAGCCAGTAGTTCGATAGTTAGGCAGACAGAGAGTATTGTTACAGACATTATGTTACCAATTGGAATACTTTTAAAATTTTTGTAAGATTCTCGTCGAAAGAACGTGATCGAAGGTAGGACTTATAGTAAGCGATGGCAAAACTTTGACTATTGATTTTTCTTTTTCGTCTCCGTAAGTTTCTTATTGGTTTTCTATCAGTATTAGAGGTACTAAGTATGGTCCCTGCTAAATATTCAAGATTTAGACCGCCGTCGTCGATAGTAACTTAATATCGTGATAAAATGCGATATGAAATAAAGTAACTACATGCAATTAACCCGTAAAACAATATCGGTCCTTCGATCAGATTAGTGAATTTAACTAACCGTAAATTGAATGAATTATATTTGAAAAAATTTGAAGTATGGCATTAGTTTAAGGTTTAAATTTTAATTCCATTAAAGTTAAATAATCTTAAATAAATATTAAATTAAATATATAAAAATATAAAATAAAAAAAAACATATATATAAAAACTAGTTTAACGAACGACAGAAATAAAGCGGCAACGAAAATTTTTAATCTTGATAGCATTTAATAAGTAAAATAGAAAAGATTTGTTTAGAAAAATCATGTATGCATGAGGAATACAGTGATATACGTCAGCCTTAGCGTTATCCTAAATACACGTTACCATGTAAACTTCATTCGTTTATCATGAAGCAATTTGTGCGAGAACGAATTGTGCGAATTCAAATGGAAAATGCAATCGTAAATGAAAACATAGAAATATCGTAAATAAAAAATAAATAGAACACCAACCATAAAAAAGAAAAACAAGAAGCCTAAGGAAATAAAAAACAAACCCGTAGCAAATTGAAATACAATTTTAACAATTGTACTCTGCAATCAAAAAAAAAAAAAAAAAAAAACGGAATATCAAAGAGAAATTATTGAAAAATCTAAATAAAGGTTTTAGAATTTGTTGGATCAGTGAAAACGCGGATTTTTTCTTTTCATTAAACGCTAACGAAATACTAATGTTGGCAAATACCAAAAAAAGAAAAGAATGGTTTTGTTAGTAAACAAACATGCGACTGAAAGTTCGTAAGTAACTGGTGAACAATTTTTTGTTAGCATAAGAAATTTTGTTAGGATATTAAATGAATGAATTAATTAAAAAATTGCTAACTAATTAACTTAAATGAAGTTAGCAGAAGTTTGTATTTTGCTACTATACTTCCTTTTCTAAGTTTATTCAAGGATGGACATTCTGAACTGCACACACAAACAAAATTGACGCACAGTTTCGAACGAAAGTAAAAACTTTAGCATATATTCACGTTATTCAGTAGTTTTTAAAGATTTTAGGGAAAAGAGGAGAAAAAGGGGAAGATTCGATTCCTATTTTTCAAATTATTTTGTTTCCGTCACTCGACAATAACCTAAAAAACTAGATTAATTTCACAATATGAATTAAAACGAAAAAGAATGAGAATAAGAAGGGTTAGCACTTAGTGCGGTTCTACATAAAAAATCGGAAAACAGGAAAATAACTCAACTGAGAAAATCTAAATAATAATTTCAAGAATTAAGAAAGAAAAAGAATGAACGGAAGAGTTACCTCCCTGGAATATTTACCAAAATATAGTTGGACTTGATTATCGCATTCAATACAAAACCAATTGACTTTCTTACGTTCGCTCCAAGTGATGAACATAGACATTTTAATCATCTTCTTTTACTGAAGGTTTCTTTCACATTTGTTTAACCTCTACAGCTCGCAAGTATCGAATACGAAAACTTCTATTGATTCGACTCTTTGGCGTATCGTATGGGGTATCGCTCTGTCGGTGTTGCGGAAATTACATGTTTTAGACGTGAAATTGTATCCTTTTTTTTCCAGAAAGGCTTGTCGCTATCGGGACTGCCATTAACAGTAGCGGCCTGCAAATAAATATGCACAAGCGACAAAATACCAATAAATACATTTTATGGGCATATAAACGTAAGCAATGCCTTCAAATACTTTGCATTGTTTATTAATGATCATTTCGATGCCAACAAGGCTTTTAGACGATTTTAGTCGTTTAAAAAAAAATTAAAACCGTACGACCCAAAGTCGGTTTCCTCCGTAAATATATTACGGAGAAGAACTTGTATGTAAACAAATAGGATGAGAATGAGATTTTTAACATTTTAAAAATCGTAAAACAAAAATTTAAACAAAAAACTAAGATCGTTTACTTAGCTCCTTGACGGAGAACACCAACAACTCTTCGATATTAATAAGACGACGCATGCTTGTTAAAATATATTCGTCTCAATAATTCAAAACTTCATCGCAGGAGTGTTTGTCTGCATGACGAGCATAGGTAGAGGAAACTTAGTTATTTATCAACAAATATCTGCATTCGTTATCCTTAAAATGAAATAAATCCGCCGTTAGGAGAACTTAATTCACAGCATCGCATTTGTTAACTGTTTCCAGAGCAGCTGTAACCGCTGTTGGTATACTTTCACTTTCCTTCTGCCTTTTTCCTTTACATCATCTGAAAGACATTTTTTGTAGACATTTTGTTTGACACTCTTACGCAGCAGTCTAGCTAGCTAGCGTAGCTTAGAAGTGGGAAGAAGGAACCGCAAGTGCCTCTCTGTTACCATCGATAGCTTAACTCTCAATTGCTAGAGGAAAGTTGCATTGCTGTGAAATTCTGCTGTCATTAGTCGTTTAATTTTGTTTTTTACTTCCCGATCCGGACATGGTAAATATGAGCCATGCATCATAAACATGATCCTAACTTCAATTGAACCAGACCTTCGAAACGATGTGTGTTCGCTAACATTTTGATCATTGAAAGTTTAAATTCATATAAAAAATTTTATCTAATGAAAAAATAGTTTGGAAATGAATCATTGAAAAGGATATATGGGGCACTGAAAGCACTAATATTTTAAAATATTACTGAATGTGCGTTCAAGCCTTTACGAATGTCAGCGTCAAAACACATTACGCTTACAGTGGCCTCTTATCGGGAGTCCAAAAAGTTCCTTACACGCACGACATTTTATGGTATGACACTGATTTCAGGCATCAATGTTGGTTAATTCAACGGCCAGTGTTTTCTCGTGAGATGCACTTCTGTTTAGGTGTTAAAAGTTAGACCAATTTGAAAGCAGTTGCCCAGAAGGTTTTGGCTATTTTCTGCTTATGCTGACTGCAAGCATAGATTCCTATACAAAAAAGTGTAACTTTCTAATGAAAATACGGGGAAAACGTATCATTCCATTTGAAATTTGACCCTTTTTCTGCGATATTCTCTTTATCAGTATCTATAGTTCAGAAGACATCCTCGGTGACAATACAAATTTTGCATCTATTTAAGCACTTCATGTTAAGCTGCTTGCGCGCTACCCGCTTTCATATGAGCAATTACGGTAGTAATACATGCTTGATTAAGGCGAAAATTTGAGTAGATCTAGTTACATATATTTGTATAGCTATTCACAAATCATTCTATTTCTATCGCTGTTCGCTACTATTCCTGTAACTAATAAGAAACTTAAATTCTCCGAGCTATTGTGAGCAAATTATAATCTACTTAATCTTCTTGTTACTTACTTTGAGAACCAGCTGGAAAATACTAATCATTTGAGTAAAAAAGGATTAAAACTTTTCTTTCCTGAAAGTATTCGCACTTAAGTTTAGATAAAAGATATTCTTATACATGGTCAAACAAGAACAAAGAAGAGCAATTTTTAGAACGAAAAAAATTTCTAAAAATTGCATACATTTTGCTAATATGGGTAAAGTTTCCATTCTGATTCCGGGACTTTTCGTCAATAAACAGCACTATTCATACCCTTAAACTCTCTCGCCATTATACACGACTTTCATCAGCGTGAGAAGGAAGATTTTACCTTGCTATACATATTTTGATGCAAACATTTTGTAGTAATATACATCTAGCATCTACTTATATAAGTGTACCTTCTTGGGTACAACGTACGCAGTAATATATCAAAATTCGCTAGAATAAAAATCATGTTAAAAACCTTAAAAAGAAATTAAACGTAAATGCACGCAAACATTACGTTCAGAAGCACATCTTTTAAATTCGGAATAGTTTTGTGCAAGCAACACACATATATTTATTGAATTGAAGGAAGAAGGGGTAAGCAGAATCTTCTTTCTTTATTTTTTTACAGCAAAGAACGTTATTGTGTTTTTCGTATAATTTCTCTTAATTATGTTTCAATGTACAAAAAATTTTGTAAACATTTTCCTTCTAATCTCTTATAAACATGAAAAACTACATCCATATAAAGAGAATTTCAAACAAAAGGATTTGTTTTTAGTTATTTTTTGGTGTCGGCCGTAAAAGTAGGTTTGTGAAGAATAACAACAACTGTACATCTCTTACCAGTTAGAGAATTACAAAATTTTTGTAGCTACAACGACGGCTTTTTTACCGGTCGGCAGCTATTATAGGAAAACATTTACTACCAACAGCTTTAGACAAGTGTATCCGTTCACATAAACAACAGGGGCTGATGGTATAACCCGCGCAAAACTATGTATTAGCAATGCAAAGGAGAACCGTATCTGTCATGAAAGAACTCAGCAACATCCACACAAGCGGCAGCAACAGCAATAAAACCAGCAATAAGAACAAAAGCAACAACAAACAAAGAATGGAAATCTTAACATAGCACGATGGTAGTATGACATTGACAGTGGCAACAAAAAAACTCAGTCATGCTGTGTTAAAATAACCTTAAGGTTGTATATGAAGGCATTGTTGGGAGCTGCCATCTACATCCTTGATATACAAACATTACATGCATAAATTTTTTTATTTCACTTACTAAAAATCACAGATTTAAATATGTGTTATGGTTTATTTCTAAAAATTATACCAAATATTTATCGCTTTTATGCTTTTGCAATCATCGCATACTGATTTTATCGAACGTTAGTACCACTGTACAACCTATATATATTATGTACAGTTCCGGTTAAACGGGAAAGGTATGCTTGCCTGACAAATTTAGCGAAGTTGTGATTTCGATTTTAAGATTTTTTTTGTAAAGAATAAATCTGATCTTAATGCCATTCTTAAATACATTAGATAAAGGTCGGCCTAAGTCTTTGGCAAATATAATATAAAGGAAGATGTCGATACTTGAAAGTAATTCTATAAAAACTATAAACAGCTGTCCATCACATGCATCAGAGATGCTGGAGCATGTATGTGCACTTGATTTATTTATTTGTCTTTCAATCCTCGAAATTATGATGTGCACGGCGACAATAGGGGTAAATTCATAAATCAGTTAAATCAAGCCGAAGATTCATCCACAAATGGCAAAATGTATAGAGACAGAGAATAGAGGCGGAGCAGACATGTCCTATACTTTTTGAGCTGCCAATAAAACGATGCCAAATTGTCTAAAAATATGATCCGAAATATCTTGTATATCGTAGAATATATATCAAATAAAGGAATATTTACTGTATACTGTGGAATCAAATATCAGATGAATAATAAATATGAAAAGTGTTGAATCAAGCTGAATATAAATTCTTTCTTGTTATTATATACTCACCCACGAAATGGCTCCCAGCTGCACAAAATTTAAATGGATTTAATATATATAAAATTTATAACCGTTGGGTATGTCCTCGCGATATCTTGCGATTCTTTGTGGCTCAAACGAGTGTGCGAATCAGCTGGCTGGGTATATTTTTCTCTGAAGAAAAAAAAAAACTTTATTTAGGGTGTAAAGGCAGATATTAAAATTATTTTCGCACAATTAGGGAATCAAATTTTATCGAAATAAGCAGCATATACAAGGCTTGCGTTCTGTGTATCAATATTTATTATAGTCCATTCAACAATTTAAAAACTATAGATGCATTGTACCTTACGACATTACTACGGAAGTGAAAAGAATAAAAAACAGGTTGAAGCCATTTTGAATTAAAAATTAAAGTTGAAAAATTTTAAAAACCGAATTTTTGTCTTTTGAAACAAAATGAAAAGAAACCGTTTTTAAAAAGAGGGATAACAAACGGTGCGGCAGATATTGAATTTATGTTAGGAAACGTGTGGCGGAATTGGAAGCGAATCACGCATCGTGAGCTGCTCTGTTCAAACGATTTGTTCGACCGTCTAATTCTGGTATTAGTGTGATAAAAGCATTAGTCAAAGCTTTCAGAATCGAGTAATAAGAGAGGCGTTGCCTTCGAATGGCAGTTGCAGGCCACATCCCACACACACATGGTGCAGCAAAAGTTAAAAAACTTTGACTGGGGGGACCACACCCACCTGTTTGTTTCGCTTGCTACAGAATACCCCTAAGGCGATTTCAAAAACGCCCACGAACGTCATGTGGTTCCGGTTTCGCTTCGAAATTCCAGAATTTCTAAAATAATGGCATCGCTTTTGTCAATTAAATTGGCTCTTGTTTATTTGCTCTAACAAAGTTAATTTAAAATATTACATATGTCTTCGAAAATTGCTCACAAAACACAGCCAAAATTTTTCTCTACCCAATAATTCTATCAAAATCATAATTAGGGAAAACGGGGAAAATGAAGAAGATTTTGATGGTTGTAAACGTGTCGATGGACAAACTTCCCTTAATCTCGAACATAATCAAAAGGTAAAGATTACCTTCATTATATAAGCACTACATCTTCCTTTTTTTATTTGCTGACTATAGGCGTGAGAAAAATGATCGGAAAAGATTATTAGGGGAGATGCACGCAAGAAGTAATATTTGCGTAGCTTCAACTTGAGACCACCGCTGGTGGGTGGGAAGACAGTTGAGAAGTCACGCTAGCGTGTCGCGGGGCATGTGGGCAACTTCAGAAGGAGTAAATGGAAACGCTGAGGAAGCGCAGTAGTTTTAGGGAAGAACTTCATATCTGCGGAAGACTTGAGTTTACCCGCTCATAAGCACAACACAACCGATATTATGCCGACGCTTGCAGATATCGTGGATTTTCTTGCTGGCCATGACCTTCCGAGCCCTTCCGTTTATGTGGCCGTGCGTCTAAAGCAAGGTATGGAGGCTTCAGCCCAGAAATGCAATTTGTACCCTTACGAACAGTGAAGAATCACTTGCACAGCTCTTCAAACCCCTGGGGTTGGGCACTTGATCGCATGTTTCGACGCTGCAAATACATGCTTAGTCAAATGTTTATCCTTAGATTGCTGTAGTTGTTTATAACTTTTTTTGAATCTTAAAAGGGAGCTTTGCGTTTTGTGCGCGCTATAGTGGACCCTGTTTGCGTAAACCAATGCACATATCTATACAAGGTCTGAGTTAATCCATAAACCAGCAGCCTACTTTGTGTGTTCATAAGGTGTTATTATCAGCAAATAAAAATATATGTCATGAGAATATCATAATGAAATCCAAGCAAGGGAAGAGGAGAAAGATGAGTGCCTTGTGCCATTCCTGCATTTGCATGAAATTATTTGGAAGTAAATCCATTCGTTACAACTCTTATCGAATGATTGCTCAGTACCTCCGGCACTTCTGGTGGCTCAGCGGGGGTGGGCGTTAAGTGTCCAGTGGACCGATTGTTGTGAGATTGTCTATCGGTAATTATATCGTTGGACCCTTGGTATATTCTCAGGTGGTAATTGACCATATCGTTCGCTACAGGGGAATAGATTGCAGTTGGGCAATAATTTGCCGAATTTTTTAGATCATCCACCTAGTGTATTGGTATTTAGCGTTGAAAATCTTCGACAAACTCGGGAAAATGCGTGCATGATGGCATCCGTTGGGAAGGGTGCGCATTGATCTGGTCAATGTGGCAGCATTGGTTTTTAATAGTATAGTTCAGATGTAATCTTAGGGGAAGTTTTGCGAGTGTTGAGACTGGCAGATTCGTCTTTAACGACTTTCGTTCGAACGCATAGGGTAACGATAAAGTTACTCTCTTAACCAAAAGCATTGACTGATTGCTATATGTGATATAGCTTACAAATGTATAGATCTAGCAAATTTCTAACGATGACAATGAACACACGTAGCTGAACGGATGCTACCATTGCTTAATAGTTTCATAAAATTTTTACTTAAATATTTGTTAGAACAAATGTTTTGTCTTTCACTTTATTTTCCTTGACTTTTTTTAAATTAACTTTATGGACATGAAACAAACTAATAAACTCAGAACTAAATTTATAAAATACATTTCCTAATTAAATTTTCTATGCGTGTATGGACGAAAGCATCTATTTAAGGGAAAATAAAATGCGAAGCTCATTAAAAAAAATTATTCTACGTTTGTTAAAAGAATAAATCACATCAACATGTATATGCACACCTCAAGTGCAAATAGTGGTACGAATGTTGAGAATACCAAGTATATTCTCCGTTATTAAGAATGGGATACGCTTGTTGTGGAAGTAAATGTGTATCAGTATTGTAGAAGCAACGAGAATTAGCTGCTCTTAAATGATAAAACACAACAAGTAGATAATTTATATTAAGTTGACTTTAGCTAATAATTATGTATAGCAATTAAATTAGTACAGAAGAGAATGGGAAACCATCTCACAAGTATTACTAATGTTTCGTAAAAGGTTGATAATCTGGATACAGATTGCATAAGATTTTGTCTCTGAATACATCATCACATGTAACTGATTAAACTTCAAATCATTTCTTTAAAACTCTTCTAAGAAAATAAGCAAGGTATGACTAGTTTCTGATTGAAAAGGGGCCTTGGATGATCGATATTAGAATAACAGACATATTAGGAGAGTAAATGATATGTTTGCTGCTTCTATAAGTCACACTTGAACATGTTAGTACATTTTCTACAAATATTTCATAGCAGCAACAATAAATGTCTAAACTGAATATCGCGTAAGTTAAAGTAGCCGGAAAAATGTAAAGATTGGATAATCCAACCTTCTTAATAATCGATAGAGTGCTGGCTACTATAACATCTTGCGGAAATTTTACATCGAATTTCGACTCCTGTATACTCTTAGACCTAGAGGTATGTATTTTATCACTCACGTGATAATTTCCGCAGTTAAGCTATATACACACACAGGCCTCTTAAAATATATATAAATTTTTCAGATATACTAAAATTCAGAAAAGAACTAGCGATCTCTGACCATCCTTATTGGAATGAGTTGAAACCTTTGAAAAAAAACTACACGTCTGCAAGCACTTACGTTAGGCACTACCTTTCCGTTTAACCTTGTATTTGTTCAGCTCATCCATACAGATAGCCGTCGATCTGTTCTTTGATTTTTTGATTCATTTGCTCATCTATACACGTTTTTTTACTTCTCCAGTTAAAGAGTGGCCCCCCTATTGTGCCATTCCTTGCACACGGGGTTGTTCTTCTGCGTATGGACACATCCGCGTGTCCAAGCGTCTGTTCGCATTTTTTCTTTCCTACTATTTCCCTTCATTTTCACTTCCTGACTGTTACAACTGACCGCTCGCCTTTTTATTTTTTCATTATTCATTTCTTTTGATAACTCTTGAAAGATCATTTGTTCTTCAGGCTGTCCGTTCTGTCAAGCCTGACAATTCGTACATTTGGACCCATATGGATATTTCGAATTATTCTTGCAAATGAAAAATGATTTCAAAAAGCGCTTACAGTGACCAGCTAAAGTATACCCTCAATCCATAACGTGTGAGTTCTTTTGCTCATCGTTTTCATCGATCTCATAGAAAGCAGAACAAGTTCAAAAACAGCTGGGCTAGTCATTTTAAACTCTTTCTGTGAAAGATAAGCTCCGCATAGTTTTAACGATTTCACAGCGATAATTGGTCCATCATTTAAGTTACCACAGGCACCAACTGTACAAATGTGAGTCATGAGCGAACATTTAAGCCAAAAAAGGTTTATTTTTTTAATGTTTCGCAATGAAAATAGGGATTTAATAAAAACATTAATCGTGCCAAATCACTGCTACCTAGATCTTTCTTAAGGGCCGCATTCCACACAAGGGAATTCATAAAAAGTAAGCCTTCATATTGCAATAAAGTCCTTATTGTTATGTTTATAACGAATATAGATGTATATCAATCTGGTAAATTTAAATCACGTCAGTTCACTATTCTATATATAAGGGCTCTCCTGGGGGTTATGCTTTTAAATAGACACAGAGTATAATTTTTGATACTTTATCACGATAATATATTATGAATTATGAATTCAGCGAAGTAGCTTAGGGAAATTACTAGCGGCCTTGTCTGGCCGTAATGTTTTTTAAGTCTCTGCTTTTTTCTCTTTGTGTTTTATAATTAATTTAGACAATTTCCAATTTTTTCTTTGTACGAAATCAAAACGATAGAGTCTAATGAGAAAACATTTGCAGCCCATTTTTCGAAGGTAGGAACGGCGTTTTTTACTGCTTCAATAGAAAAACAATTTCAAAAATTATTATGTTGCTACATACCAGTTAGCTAATTTAAAATAGCATTGTTGCTTATTTAAACAAGAATATTGTTTTAATTACATTTTCTGGTAAAATTTTCAATACATACAACTCCTTTTTGACACGGTAGACGAGTGCCTTAGATATTCATGAGAAAAAACATGTAAAATAATATATGTGACATAGGATAATTTGGTGGTATGCTCCACACATTTAAAAAATGTCTAAGATGAAAAAATTACATATTTTTTCAAAAAACTTTGCAAAAAAAGTATTAATTAGGTACGTATTACATATTTATAAAACAAAAATCATTAATTTTTATTACAAAAAACCAATTAAAAATAGTGCACAGTGACACTTCAGCCTCTCACTACTTAGAACATATAAAAATTGATATTGAAATTAGGAATAAATATAAATTCCTCAACTATTCATCGCTAGTTGATAACAAGCGTGCGTGTTATTACGAACTGGATCAAAAATGCTATCATCAGTAGATCTGTCGGGTATATCTATCAACAATTGGGTTTGATTCAAATGATGTATTTCGTTCGTTATTAACGGCCAAGTAGCAGTAGAGCAAGTTACTAGCACATGTATGGGCATAAACCAACTTCTGGTCACAGTATTCCTTCAAATGTAGTTTGTTGCTGCGTACATAAGTTTCTGTGCGACACTGTCAAATTTTAGATTAAAAAAAATTATTTTTTTTTGGAT
>KK499974.1:284444-298503 GCA_000688715.1 Glossina pallidipes
CTGCAATTTGTATGAATTCCAAAAAGGAGGCAACGCATCGGTTGCATGTAAACATTTATGTGCGGTGTTAGGAAAAGATATTGTAAATGTTCATACTTGTCAAAGATGCTTCTGCAAATTTCTTTCCGGGTATCTGAGCCTCCAAGAAAGCGATCAATCTGGACGACCATCCAAAATCGATAATGATGTTTTGCTTTCCATGTTGGAAAATAATCCACATTTAACAAGTCGGGAAATTGCAGAAGAGTAAGGCATTCATCATACAACTGCTGGAGATCACATGAAGTCTCTTGGGTTTGTGTTAAAGCAAAGTGTTTGGGTTTCACATAAATGAATCTTTAAAATACGACAGAACTTTCCCTCCAACCTACTATACTTCATATGCATACAAATGTGTTCAGTATGTGCCAACATTATTGAGGCAAATTTTTATGCTATGCATTCACTTTATATTATTTTTGCTAATTTGGCAAACATTCAATCCTCAAATTTTCGATATATAAATAATTGTTGCAAAAAAGAATTGAACTCATAAATTTTCGTGATGAAACAGAAAGTCAAAGAGAGAGTAAGAAACAGTATATAATAATGCAATATGCAAATATTTATAGAAACCGGTTCAAGTATATTTTGATTAGTTTTTATTGAAATTAAATTTTTTTCCAGAAATTTGTTTGCTCTGTAGAGGAAATTGATAAAACCAAAAACTTCCCTTGTAAAAGCGTTCTTCAGACTATAGAAAATATTAAAATACATATATTGCTTGCTACAAAGTTAGACATACAAATAGGTAAACCCATCTCGTAAAGCATGCTGGGAATGAAACAAATATGCTGTTGCTTTGAGAATTCTTTGCCTTTACCGGATATTGAGTTAACAGGAAAGCAAATTTCAAGTCCAGTCATTGGAGGTAAATTTTCAATATCCTTTTACGCCGAGCAGTGTCTTGGAAGCGGCATAAGTTAAACACGCTTTGGACAAGCGGTTTCTATCTTTTTAAAGATGTAATAATTTTGAATTATAGAAACTGTTTTGGCCAAATTTTGTTTTCTTATTCGCAAATGCTCTTCCCAGGAAATCCGTTATAGCTTTTGGAATCGATCCGATTGCTTACTGCTGCAAGCACAGACCAACCACGGCAGCGCACGGTAATGACTCAGCGCAAAAAATAAAATCCTTATGACTGTTGTTGTTGTAAATGTTGTAAGATGGTATTTTTTTTTGAAAACTTTTTGTATGAGATCGCTTGTAAACTTAATATTAACTCACTTACGTTTCATTCGTTGTTTTTAGTTCTCAGTTCTGCTTATACATCCATCACTTTCCCATTTCTTTTTAACGGCTTGTTATTGTATTGTAGCATGTATTTATAACTGATTGCAGTTAAAACTGAAAGGATAGCCGTTAAAAAAGCCAAACCTCACAAAAAATGGGTCATTTTCAGATTCAAAAATATTCAATAACAATTGGAGGTAGGAAACAACACAAAATTAAAAAAAAAAGAAAAGCAGAGCAGTTTGACTGAATATGTTTTGGGTCGTACTTTTAACAAATTTTTATTTATTTATTTATTTTTTTTTTTTATGTTAGGTATAATGCCATAGAAACGAATGCATATAATAAACGTGTTTTCAATTACAGCTATTGTTATGTTCACGATTATATAACTTTTATTTATTTGTAACTTAATTGGCAGACAGCAAAAGCATACAAAACTGAAAAATAAATTTTGTTTAAAATGTCAACAAATTTCCATTAATTCCAATTATTTCGATAATTTATTTAAAAATTTAAAAAAAAAAGACTTATTGTAATCTGGATCGACAAGCTATATGATTACTAATTATTTTATTGTGTTTCGAATATATTACATCGTTATGAAATACACACACCCGTGATAGGCAATGAGTTGAAAATGGAATAAAATGTAATCATGTCCTTAAAAATTACAAAATTAACTAATTTATTTACTCAGTAATTTATTTACATTTTATGAAACTCAACTTAAATAAGTGAACAGTCGAATTCAATCGACAATTAAAAGTAAATCTTATATTAATTATTATTAAAAACTCGTATAAAGCATGTAAAGAGCAGCAAAGAAAAAACAAATAATAATAATTAATGTATAAATATATAAGAAAAAAGAAAAAAAAGAAAAAAGCATGTACACAACTATCACGGAGGCACACCAACAACGGGAACAGATCCAAATTGCAAGTAAGCCCCTAAAACACTGCAAACATGCAAAAGCTTGGCAACAGATAACAGCAAACACCACTTAAACTTCGAATCATAGCGAGATGTTCATATTAGAAGTTAGTTTAAATACGACATAGGAAAATCTCGCGCATTGAGCATAGTTGTTGTGAAAGACTTTAAGAAGTCCGATGCGGAGATTTAGGTTTCTGCAAACAACTCTGAACGGGTTAAACAGCTCATAATTATATTTATGTTGACTCAGCTTGATGGAAATAAAGTGTCTAGAAAAGCGGTTAGAGAGATTAAAACTTATCTCACTAAGCAATGTGGGCGAACCGACAGTACCGTGTATTAACTTCATTAAGAAGGAAATACAAAGAATAAATCTTTGTTTCTCAAATGACGATAAGGATCCAACTGGCCATAATGGTTCGCTTAACAATATTTCCATGTTTTTAGTCGGAACGAACACTTTACAGGACGAGATAGCTCTAGGTTGAGATGGAGCCAATTTGAAAATGCTTACACGCTCCAAATTGACGGATGGGACTTTTACAGCCAGATAATTTTTTATGTTATCCTCAGAGGTGTCAGATCATAGTCCTCACACAAATATCGCCTTTTTGCCGTCAAACAGACTTTATTCGTATTTGGAACGAGAGTTTTCAGTTGTGGAGAAAGTAGAAACAGTGAGGAAAAGAAGCAGTATAATTATTTTTATTAACAATCTTTGCAGGCGTAGACAGGCTAGCCAGCATGGCACCACTAGAAGAAGATACACTTGCCACTTGACCATAGTTGACACGAAAAGGATTTTCTCGCTTATTTGTCATATTTGTATTACCAGCTGAGTTTACGATGGAGGAAATGTTAGTTGTATACTAAAAACCTTAAACGAATTTCCCAACAGCAGATCTACAAGTTTTATGTCCATGATGAGAACGAAGAGGAATGGTGGTGGATCGACCTTTCCGATTTAGGCGAAGGTGGCGGTAAAACAGGATTTACAAAATTTCTACGTACATTTCTACATACTACCACAGCGCGCTCGCAGTGCAAAATCGTAGCTTTAAGGGCAAGAAAGACCAAACAAAAATGAAAGTTACATTTGCGAAAGCTACTACATCTTCACTTTATCTCTAAAAAAAGAACAAATTTTCCTTCGTCATGTACGTTTGCACGTGTGCTTTAAATAAAAAGTCTTTTCCTTTTTACGCATCAAACAATGTGTACTAAGGATATTAAATTTGTGGAGATGTATATAACATCTAAAAGAGGAGTCATTCCGTGTTTTCTTCTGCGAACTTGGAATCAACTTCTAATATGAGCACGGCTGTTCGACTGAACTCTTGTATTCAATCAACAGATGGTAATGTTCGAGATATATTAATGACATCCGCCATGTTGACATATTTCAGGCCAACCGCGGGAGCCACTGACGGTTGAATTGTGTCTACAGCTACTAAACGACGAAAACCCTATTTTAAAAAGTCAAGTGAAAAACTCTTAAATTTTAGTCTGTCTCCATAACAGTAAAATATTTCGGAATCGCAAGTGTACATGAAAAATCTGAAGAGATCATATAAATGTTCTTACAAAAAATAAATGTTCATATGGCAATTTTTAATATTTTATTATAGAAACTGACGCAAACTAATGGTTTGACAAATAAATTTGCTATGGTAAAATTTCATCCCATATTTTCTAGACTTCTATCCATATACGGGCTCTTATGATCTGTAAGCTTTTCTATAGCCACAAGATATAATATTTGATATTTCATGACGTAGACAGACAGAGAAACATAATCATGTTGCAAACTAATGTAAATCGTCCAGTCGTCCGTGCCCAAATGTACGAGTTAGTTTTACTATGACCGAGGACTCACTCGCCGCCTTGACCAAGACCCACAAGAGATTTACATTGCAAGACTGGTTTGGCAAAGGTTGTTACTCACATTTCACACATGTCATGAATTCATACATTGCTTATTCTTTAGCTCATTTTGTAAATAGAAGTTAATTTTCTCTTTATTCAAGATTTATAGACAATCGTTTGACGTTTCATTGTTTCATGTGACGTAATTTCACTCTACATAAAAAGAAACCATCAAAGACAGGGTTCAACGAAAACCTTTTGTAATAATTTAGAAAGCAAAACCTTAACCCGTTTCGTCTAATTATATTCTCGCATCCATGAAATTTCAATAAAAATATTCCCGTCTTTAAATATAGAAAATTCAAAACAGGACGTCTTCAACTCAGTTTGCAACTAGGACCCGATAATGCAAATTCATTTAATTTCGACTTGAAGGTTAGTCGTGACACAATCTTCCGAACAATCTGCAATATGTTTGGCTGAAGCATCTGCTTTCCACGTACTAAAGCTTGGAAAGTTACGGTGTGTTGCTCGTTTATAAACTTGCATTATTGAATAGCCAAGGAAGGTATTATGTGTCTAATTATTTGCTATTCTATTGCCATTTTTAAAGAGTTGATGGTCTAAAGCTCGGACTAACTATATTTTTTCCTTCTTTTGCCTTACGATCTCTTATAGCCCAAAAAGGCAAGTTTAAAGAAAGAGAGCTAAAATATAGCATAGAAAGGTTTTCTTATAACAATCAAATGTTTTTTGAAAGAAATTCACTCTGCGGAAAGTAAATCTATTTACATTGTAGTATGATTCTCGCATTACCAAGTGAAGAAGAAAGTCTAAAAGATAGTCTAAAGAAATTTGTAGAAAGACGAAAACTCTATGTATATACACTTCCTCATGACATATGATTGTAAATATGTTCATAAAGTCCTCCTACGTGCATATATATAAATTCCTGTATAACCACTGTTGACTGTTGACAGCAGACAACGTTGTTACAGTTTATGTATTGTAACAAAAGTTATGACGCAAGGGAAATGGTATCTACAAGCAATCACATAATGATTTATATGAGAAGTGGAAGCGGAAATTATGCAATTGTTATAAACCGAATACAATGTTGTCCTAATAACGGCAACAGAACAAAGCGAGCATGGTCAACTGTTTAAATTGCAATACAAGTTAGCTATAACTAAAGAGGAACAAACATAAAAATTACTCACAGGAACTAAGGAAAATAAAGACAAACTAACGAAATCGGAAATGACGTAGCAAAATAAGACTTTATGACCAAAAAATGATCAGCAGTAAAACTTACAACCGGCGTACAAAATTATCAAAAAAAAAAACAATACAAAGTTAAATAAAAATTCAAACTTTTGTTTCTGTTTTCCGAAAAGAGAAATTTGTTATGTCGAAACTTGTTCCATGCTTTTACTTGAGTTTATGATTATTCGTGATTATGACGATGTCATTTTAGCACATTTTTAATATATATCTTATATTGCATGTATACCAACAATCTGCAATTATGGCTTATAATTTGTTTAGAGATTTGTTATTTAAACTGTTTGCTAATATAATGACACATTACTGAATATGTTACTAGAATGTATATGTCGCCACTATTGACGAGTCCATATAACTTTTACATAGGACAAATCTTCAAACGAAATACGGCAGACTTTCATAACGCGACGGTACTCAGAGCAAGATTGGGAACGTGAATAAGCCATAAGTGCACGCTACAACTGTTTTAATCTTTTCATGCACTTTTTTGAAGGGTTTTTTGGTTGGCAATAATCTTATAATTTTAAATGCGGCCGTTTTATGTGAGGTAACCTTGCGTATACACCTAACTGTATATTGATTGCAAGAAACTCTTTGTCTCTACATGGAGCGCCACAGGCTAATATGAAAGCGAAACAAATCAATTCGTGTATTATTTACTGCAATTGCAAACATACAACAGCAGCCTTATAACATTTTAGTTAATGAAAATATGAATATACTTCGCAGGCAAAAGGGCAAGCAGAGTGCAACCAATTCATATATTCAATGAACTAAAGCCACAGAACATTCACAAGAATAGGGGACAATTTCGTTTCTAGTTATGTATGCCACCTAGTTAAAGTTAAGGTTTTTACACAGAGAATTTCCAAATTTTTGTCATTTCCGTCGTGGTAAGTTCAACACAAAGATTCTTGAAATATTAGCCAAATTTATAACCAAAACACGCCAAGCTTGAATATAATACCTTTTTAATGTTTTGTACGAATATTGAACAATTTGCGATAATTTTTGTACTAAACCACATTTCCTAAGGGGTTTTTCTGAATTCATTTGAACATTTCAATGTCCGAATGATTAACATTAATATTATATGTCATTTAAATTAACGTATAGAGCTATCAAAACGAGGTTAATGAAAACATATGCTGTTTACTTGAAAATTTTATGCTTCAAAGAGCCTCCCTTGCTTCATATGGTGTAAGACAAAATCACACGTTTTATACTTCATGTTTTGCAAAAAGAGAGAGAAAACGACAGAAGAATATATGATTTTATAGCTGAATTCAAAGGCAACACTAAGACCCTCATCCCATACTCTTAATTTCTTGCAGAACCATTGGAAGGTTTCGCGTGCTGTCAGTTTGATATAGGTATCTATCCAACGATCACCTTAATAAAGCTGCGTTAACGTATGTTCATTTAGAAAAGTTTTGATTTAACCATCTACTAAAGTTTTATGGACTTTCAAGAGATACAGGCAAGATATTAGGCTGCCACTACTTATACATAGGAAGTCTTTTCAGAGCGCTTGAGGAAATCTTGTAATATCATTGGACACATTTTTTCCTGGTGATAAATTCTTTTTCACATATTTTAAGAACACCAAACAATAAGCCAATGAAAAAAAAGAATTTTGCGGGAAAAAAATACAGTGGCTTCCTCTTTAAAAACGGTTTTTTTAAAACTTTTTTAATAATTACATCTTTTTAATAAGCAATTGCTTATCCTTATTCAAATTGTATGATGAAAAAAATAACGTGGAACGGAATCATTTAAAAGTTACTTTCAAGAAAATATATTGTTCAATATCTTAACTAGTTTTAAAGTATTAATAGCTTGATATTATCAATGTTGGACTATTTCTTATAATGGTTTCGTAATAAAATGAACAAAATGCACATTATCGAGGTTTAGAAATATAAAAAAGGTAAAAACGCAGAATAAAGCAGTGGAAGGCTCAATATGAAAAAAGGCAATTCTTGCGTGATAATGCGGTCTTACAATACGTAATAAATGCGCAACTGTTCTTGTCTTAAATTGATTTAATTTTTATTACAGTTTTCTTTAACATTTTTTCTGCTCTTAAATAATTCTATCATGTAAACACAATTTATAGAGAAATTCAGCACCAAATACTTTCTTCAACCATTTTGTGATTATTATCTTTAACAATATGTGTCCGAACTTACCATCATCTAGCATTTTTGCTACACTAAACAAACATTGTCCACCAAAGTTTTCAAAGTTTTCACTAAGAACACGAGAAGCAATAAATTAGTACTATTTTTCATTTCAGGAATCCTTTACAGCCTGACTGTGCGTGTGATCAGTCATGCGTGTGAGCATTGTTATAATGCAATATGTGTGATGTGCCAAATCCAGCGCACACTGCGCTTCTGACAAAATTCACTGTAACATGTAGGTTAGCTAAGTATATCTGCATTTAGTGTTAGTGAGACAGACGGAACTAGGCAGTGTGCTCTGTTAGGCATTTGCAAACATTTCAACAAGTATTCTCTTTCGGTCAATTTTTCGCTTTACTTATTCTCTGGTGCGTGTGCAGGACGACAATTTACTCGTTTGATTTATGGGAAGTCATGCGATTTTTTTTTTCACCTAGAAAAGAGTGGTTAAACAATTAATTTGTTGGTTATTTGACGTAGGAAATTAGCCTTTTCTTTTGTTAACACAACTCCAAGCACGTAGAAAAAAAAATAGGTGGACATAGTCATGGGCGGATCACTTCTATTTATAAACTTAATTTTAAGAGGTAAAACTGTTGCGATTGTGAGCCTTCGAGCAAAAAACAAGAGGAGGAGCGGACGGGTAAGTTGGCAAGATTAAATCAACTAACAATCTAATAACGAACTGGAGCTTTTGTACTTTTTAGAACTTATTTTTTACGCCTATGTGTGGCTTGCACAAATCAAGGGATAAATCTAGTCTTTCAGTGTTTTTTGAAAACATCAGAAACCTAGAACACTTTAACACTTTTGCCGGCTTCTTTGCGCTCAACGTAACACTAGTGAGTATGTCATCATGGACAGAGAAGCTAGTTGAATTTTTCATGTTAGCTGTCGCCGTCTGACCAAATGAAAGAAGGGAAATGTGTGCAATATCTGACAACTTTCCAAATCTTGTGGGTGTGAACTGAAATATTTGACTAACTTATCCAAGGAACTGAGTCTTCTGTTCGATTCGTGGAAAATATCTGTTTTTTCGAAGTATTAAAGGACACACAGCCTTTACTTACACTTAAAGGGTGTTCGATAAGTTATGTAGATCAACTTCTTTTTTCAAACACGAAGTGTACCTTGAACTTGAAAACTTTATAGCCTGCACATAATTGTACTTTGGTTCCGTTTTCCGTCTGCGGGATATTAAAGTGCCATGACCGATACAGCAAATATGCCAACAAGAGCCTTTGATATTTGCTTTGAATAGAGAATCGTCGCTACGCATAATGAAAGAAGACAAAAATATTTTTATATTTGAGATCGGTATTAAAGAAATTAGGGAAAGTAATGAGAAGAATAATAATCAGTCAACTTTGGGGAGCGTTCTGTAAAATTTGTCTTGACCTAGTAGTAGTAAAGGCAGGTCGATGCCCAAAATTCAATGATTGCGTTAGTATATGCAGTGAAGAAGAAAAACAGTACAAACCACTATTGGGAAATTATAACCATTATGTTCGGATATGTTTCGGCCATAACTCCGTATATAAAGTCTAGTAATTGAAAAGCACCAGGCTGAGTTCATAGCCAGCTTTAATAACTTGCTTCGTTCTATTCCTAGCTTCCTAGCGACGCAGTCAAGCTGTAGCGAGGTAATCTTTTTTCTATTGTAATTAGAGACAAAGGTTCCAGCGTAATGTCCAAAGTTGCCGGAATCAGATTGCAAGCCGTATCAGCAGGTTTTCACATTGAAAGAGGAGAACGGTTTAAGATTGTCAGCATATATTAATGTATAACTGGACTTAATCACCGATGGAGCATTTGTATAAAGAATAAATAGAAGGGGATCTAAGCGACGAAGTTAAGTGAAAAAAACCTTAATAAAATCCGTATATACCGCATTCCTTTTGATAGGCACGTGAGAAATAAATTTTAAGAGGTTTGTTACGGTTGATATGCCCTTGAAAAGTGTATGCTCAAGCTGAGATGTATAAGTTTAATAGGAAAAATTAACTGTTCAGCAACGATTCGTTCAAAATCCAAATCTAATAATTAACCAAGAAATAACACGAGCATTAACAATAACTGTTATCTTTCAATTATCATGCGTTGTGCTTGCTTGTGTTTTTTCCATCGTAACGTCTATCACTTTGTATCAAATTTCATATTCTGAAGCCAAAGTGTGATAACAAAACTCCCCAATATCAATTTCCCCAGGCAAACAACAGGCTTGGTAAGTTACGACAATCGCAAGATAACAAGCCCTGTTTTACCTTTGGTTGACAGAAACATATGTTTAATAATCTATCAGTGCCTGCGGCTAAAATTCGGAGAATGGTATACATACAAGTGTACATATACGAAACAAGTCAAAGGTTATGCAAGATGTATAACTTCGTTTCGTTTCGTCGTTTATTTTATATTGAAGAATTCTGGATTCCATGGTTGCCAAAGGCTCCAATAAATTGTATTAAAAATTTTGCATAGGAATATGAAGACATTTTTTATAATTACAAAGCAAGTAAAAACAATACAGTGTGGTACGGGTAACCATTAAATACCCTACAATTGCCCACATATCGACTTCTTAAAATGCGGTGCTACATGGGAAGTACTTGAATAAGGGGTCCATGAAAAAAGGAGAACAGTACTGGTATGTGAACATTCTATGCAACCCGACTAATATGCTTATTGAACCCAACATGTTTGCGTTAGTAAATCACTAGAATGACGTGAGAGGAGGTTGAAATTATAACTAATAGAGACATAAGCTCCATAAGTTCGCTTAACATTTTCATGTACAAGAAATATGACATTTTCCAAACGCCCCAAACCTTTACTCATAGTCACATAAAAGTGACTGACACAAAATTTAGTTTCCATCTTTTAGTTCGCTAGACAAAACATTACTTGTTTTATACTAGGTGTGCGTGTAGGTGCCTTTTTATTTAATATCGATGTCAGTGGGATTGTTAAGAGTAAGATTAACTTCGACTTTATTGTGGCCGCGTGGTTGCAGCGTGGTTGGATAAATGGAAGTTTCTGAATACCGATAAGAAGTTTTCGTACTGACAAAAAAGCAAGCTAAATAAAAGGGTTTGAAAGGAATGATTTTACTACTGCTTCACACATACATCTTACTTATTTTTATTAATAATCTATTGCTTCTTAAGACTTACTTTCATTTAATGATAATTTTTTCGAATTTGATTAAGTCGAGGCTGAACAGCTTGTAGGATGTCAGTTGTTATTTAAGAGCGACTATGAGAACAATATAAGAAAATCTGCTGTGTAAGAACCTGTTAGAACCTAGCTTTATAAAAATAAATTGGGATTTCATTTTTATTAAGCCGTCTAGAAATTCATGCATATCTAATAGCTTAACTTACTGCTCCCTTAGTGGAAACATTTGAAAGTATATGTTATTATGCTAACTCTTTTTTAATTTAAAAATTCATTATCAAAATGTCAAAATGTTATTGTATCCAATCATACAAATACGATAAAATTCTTTCCATCAAAATCAAATTCCTTTTGCATACATATACATAGAGCAGAAATACAATTTGAATCCAATAGATGGATATCACTACTAGCACAATTCGTTTTGTTTAATTTTACACTTGATGCACTTTGCAACTTTATCGTATATAGAGCACAACGTATCTGTAAAGCAATATCGAGAACAGCATGCACATGTAAAAAAGAGAACAAAACATAAATAAAATTGTATTGAAAAGTACGTGAAAAGGGAAATCGCATTATTTCATATAAAAAAAAAACGAAAAGTAAAAGAATTGAGAAAATAAAAATTTTCTTGAACTTTAATCTCGCTTAGTAGAATTTAAAGTACATCTAGTACATTTGGAAATGTAACTGAGAGAAAGCTTCCATATCTAAACGCATTTCCTAATGCATGTAATATTCGACCGTTAAGAAAACACTTTCCATTTTTCTTTCTTTCTTTCTGGTTTTACTCACGCAGCTCTATGTCGGCTTTATTTTGAAATCTAATTTAAGAAAATCGGACGGATGGGACACATTATATGCATTCAAAAATACACCTTCGAAGCTGATAGGTGGTTGCATGTATTTAGATCTATTGGCAAAAAAGTTAAAGTAATGCGTAGTATGAATGTAAATTCGATCATTTTGATATTTCTCCACATATATAACAGTTATCCGTTTAGCATTATTGAGTTCTTCAGTGTATGCAGACGCTTATCATGGATCGCTCAAAGTTACATTTTCGACATTCATTAGTTTTGCTGTGTGATTTCAAGAAATCTGCTGCCGAATCCTATCAAACGCTTTTAGAAGCTTAAGGTGATGCGTCTCCATTATATCCCGATTGTCAATTTTGATTCCAGCGGTGAATTTTCCAATGTGAATTTTGATGTCAATGACAAAGAAGAGCATGGATAACCCAAAATTTCGGAGACAATGAATTGCTAGACTTATTAGACGAGAATCCAGATCAAACTCCCAAAGAACTTTCGAATAACTTAGCATTTGATGAATCAACTATTTGTAGACGTTTACATACGTTGGGAAAGATCCCAAGGGAGGGAAACTGGCTTCCATATGAGTAGACTAAAAATACTATTTTGAACCGTTTCAATATCGCTGTTTCATTGCTTTCCAGGCAAAAAAGGAAGAATTTTCTGTGCCGTATTGTGACTGGCGGTGAAATGTGGGTCCACTACGACGATCTGAAACGCAATATGTCATCGGTTACTTCAGGAGAACCGTTCACATCGACACCGAAACAGAAAATTTATGACCATAAAGTTGTGCTGTGCATATGGTGGGATTAACAAGGTGTAGTGTATTACGAGTTGTTAAACAGGATGCACAGCATGATTGCAGATGTCTATCGCCGTCAGTTGAACAAATTGAACAATGTATTGTTGCAGAAAAGACCAACAATAGCGGCTCATAGAAGCATAGTCATCCTCTTGCGTGACAAAGTTCGGCCACATGTTGCAATAGTTGTCAAGCGTACACTGTTGCAGCTCGATTGAAAAGTTCTCCCGCCACCTTCGTACTCACCAGACATGGCGACTACTAATTACCACATGTTCACATCATTGCAGCCTATCTTGAATGGCGCACGGTTTCGCAAAGCTGAAGAAGTGCAAAAATGAGGCAATGAGTGCATCGCTGCCAAACCAGTATCATTCCTTTGACATGATATCGCCATTTTGCCAGAAAGATGGTACAAATTTGTACAAAATGATAGAAAATGCTTTGATAAATACATATTGTACCAATTTTTCGCAATACGATACTCAAAGCCGGAGGCGACTGGCGAATAAACTTTACGAGACTCATGTTGGCACAGTAATTAAACGCTCCGGCAATAAATATTGCTACCATGCACGAATTGATTGAACAGAAATATTCTGTGACTACCTAATCAAAAAACATAACAACGTTTTTAATATTAACAATCTATCAAATTGCGTACAATATTTTGTCGGGTAGTAAAAAGTAGCCTCGCTATATTACAGAGTTCGGCCACATGTTCCATATCAATAGGACTGTTAAGAAGTAATTAGCCCATCACGTTTTGAAGTTCTCCATGTTTATGTTAGAGGTGACAAAGTTAGATTATCGGATTTTGCACTCTAAGTCGGAATTTTTAGACAGACAATACATCTTTATGTGAAGCATGTGCAGAATAATTTTCAATATTTTGTATTATTTACCTTATGTAAGTAGAAAACACTAAAATAGTAAAATTTGATCATTTAAGAACTTGCGTGGCAGGATCCACCGTAAGGTAAATTTAGAAAATTTCGCCGTTCTGTATTTCGTAATTTAGGAGTAATAAACAAAGACGCACAAATATTTGCTTAGCGGAACAAAGATGCGTTGAGTTTATGGTTTAGTGTGAGCGCGTACTTTTTCCAACTTGGCCCATTTTTCACACCAGGAGCTTCTAATGTTTCGACCAGTTTGGAAGTCAATATATAATTTTTGCCACGAATAGAGTCTCGACAATGCATACCACACAGACACACAGACGAACGGAAATGTCTAGAGCAATTCAAAATTTTACGCTGATCAAGAGTATATATGAGCATACACGAGGCTTTCTTTTGGATGTTGCAAACACTATGACAAATTGAGTACACTCCTAACCTTCAGTCGTTGGTATAAAAATACATATTGGATTCGATTTAAAACGAATTTTCTTTTTGGTTTCTTACAATTATTTGTTTATTTTTTTATATATTTGTTGAGTTCTTTTCATATAATAACGGGAAATGTTTCATTGACGATTTTAATAGATTTCTTCTTGAAGCCGTATTATCTGTTTTCATTTCCATGAGATTTTTCGTTTTTGTTTTTTTACTTTACATCGCTTTATGGTAGACGGTTTTATTTTTCCTTTCCTTGCTTCATCTTTGATGGCTTTCGCATTGGTTATCAAATAGTTGAAATGTTTTCTTTTAATTGCAGCTCGCTGGATAAAGTATTTAAAATACATATCAAAGCATTTTTCAGTA
>KK499974.1:310595-321348 GCA_000688715.1 Glossina pallidipes
TATTCTCTATAAACATTTCTAACAATAATTTTCTCTATTATCGTTTGTGTGCATTTACAACTGAAATTCATTTTCTTTCAGCAAATTTGTGTTGCATTTTTCCTCTTCATTCTATCACCGGCATCAAAAGGGCATTTATGTTCTATTGCAATGTTACAGTAGGGATCGGAAATATTATTTTGAAAAAGTAATCAAATTTAATTAATAAAATATGTTTATTTCGTAAAACTTTCGGAATAATGCTCCCATTTTTCGTTCCAATCGTTGTTGGAAACTTTCCCATCCATCTTTTCATTTGGTTGGAACAAACAACGCTCAGCTGACCCCCAAAAATGGAGACGGCATCGATGTTCACCTTTATCGCCAATGGTAGTGGTTTTACTCTCTGCACAATAATTTTCTGACATCATAAAGCTCAGAAAGCTGATGTTCACAGCTCCATTAGCTGTGCACGCTTTAATAAAATAACATTTGTCTATAATTTAAAAATAGTATCTCCAAATGAAGGCGTCACAGTTTTTTTGTGTTACAGTAATACTTACACTCTCTGTTAGAAAAACCCAAAAACTTATTCCAAACCGAAATATTTAGGAGACGACAGTTTCTAGCATGCGATTTTATTATAAACGCTTAAAAAACGTCATTTAAAAATGGAACAATGGAATGACAACGACTGAATGCTTGCTGACACCACTTTATATGTAGTTTTTAATATCCTTTCAATTCTTCCCTGAACCTTCCCCGGCACTTTTTTCGTTACTTTCTTTCTGATAATACGCTTTTATTTAATCGCGCAAATAGACAAGAGCATTGAAAACAACCTCGCGATTGACGAGCACAGGTAGTTTTGTTATCTACATTAATTTGATCAATCCCGTGAAAAAGATGCATTCTTTATAGGAAACTGTAAATGGTGATTTGATGGCCTATCGAACCTAAACGGAAACATGACGTTGCAATTTACACCATATCGATAGCTTCAAAGCCACAATCCAAAGAAATCGTTTGTAAACATGACAAGATGGACAAATAAGATACAGATATGTAATCGAACCTTCCAATTTGTTCAATCGACGTCGGTAGACACTTGCAGTAGGAGTTTCATTCGGTTTTAGGAGTTCGTAATATACTGCACCTTGCACCTTAAGCCGTATGCACAGCAAAACTATATGAGCATGAATATTTCACTTCGGTGTCGATGTGGATCGATAACCAGCACTAACCTTTCACTTTTTACGCTTATCATAATACGCCCCAGGAAACTTTTTTTTCGGCTGGCGAGCAACAAAACCACGATTCGAAATGGCATTTTAAGTTAACTCGTATGGTAATCATTTTCCCTATTTTAGGATCTTTCCCGTCACATGTGGACGTTTAAATGAATTTGAATTGAAGACTACCGGACCGACAGAAGAATTCGAAATCTTTCTCCGGTGGAACCGTCTCAGGACAAAAATTCGACAAAGCTGCAAACTTATCGTATCACAACTGCGTAATCAAAACTACTGTTAATCGATGATGCTCACAAATTTCTTAACGGTCCTGCAGCTTCACAAACAGAACTTACCTCTTCCTCAGAATAACCCAGAGCGTTACACTTCAAGTCTGATCGTCGATCTGGTAGAGTCGGCCCACGACACCAGAAAGAAATCTCATGCAGCAGCGAATAAATTACTGAACCAAGGCAAAGATATAATTGCGACTACGAAGAAAACTTCTCAGCCACTATTCAGTCAACAAACTATAGTATTCCATTGCCACAGACCCGAAATTCTGAGGTCGGAAAGCCAAGAACACTTGGTGAAAATTCGTATAAAGCTAAGGAAGGCGTACGGCGCGATGGTACTAATTTATATTTTGAAGCCAATCAAGTTAGTGCTACAATCATCATCGCGGGTCAACGAGTCACAGTCACAGTTAACACTGGTGCGACCATTACCTGCCTAGTAGAAACTTTTGCCCGACAACTTGAACAAGTAACATTATCTAAAACTGACTTTTACTATGTTGTACAGGTGCGTGTATGGCGCGTTAGAAAAATGGAACGTGGCGCACGTGTATAGACTTTCTTTACTTAAATAGCAAGTTGGCGCGTGATGCATATCCTTTGCCAAAAATTCAAATTATTCTAGACCGCTTGCGGGATGAACGATACATAAACAGTGTAGACCAAGATGGGTATTGGCAAATACCACTGGAAAATTCTAGCTCCAAACAGATCCCGAAAAAACATCAATTTGCAGTGACATAGAGCGACTTTTGGGGACAACATCATTTTACCCTCGGTTGATACCTGAATTTGCTGCAATTTCAAAACCCTTTAATAAATTATTAAAGAAGAAGAAACACTGACTCTGGACGGAGGAGCAACAAATCTCGTTTGAAATATTGAAGCGAAGGTGAACACAAAGCTCAGTTCTCACTAGTCCTGACTTTTTGAAAACGTTTGCTCTCAGAGAGATGCTAGTGATATTGTGTTAGGGGGTGCGCAGGCACCTAAACATTGACGGTGAAGAACGAGCTGTAATCTACTCCAGTGGACATCTAAATGCTGCTGAAAAGAATTACACAGCAACCGAGAAGGAATATCTATCTAGCTACAATTTTGGTATTTGAAAAATGCGACCATACTTGGAAGGATACTATTTGAACATCGCGACGGATCCCTATGTGATCATTTAGCTACACTCGACTACATAACTCCATGAATGTCGCGAATGTCCATGAATGTCAAGGACCTACTCTTGAAGAAGTTGCTTATGTCTTCGTTCCGGCCAGATACACTTTAACAGTAAGAACATTTAAACAAAAAGAAACAGCAATAATACAAGAAAGCGGCAGCAATTCAGGAAACAGAAACACAATAAAACAAGTACGCAAATTATATTCGTTCCAGACCGAATCATTTATACCCACCACAGTCATCCTAAAAAAAGAAAACGAACTAAAATTTTATACTCTATAATATTGGGTGCCTTTGGGTGATTTTTTCTATTTTCAGAATAAAAGTGGAAATTTCTATGGTGTATGTGTAGTACTTTATGAGTAGCGAGCAGAAAACAAGGCAAGCAAAGGTGTTTACAGTTTTTCTTAGATAGACGTGTGGGCGTGTTGTAGACAAGTTCTTTGAAAAGTTTGGATCACTTTCAAATTCTTTTGCAAGTTTGCAAGTGATACTTTCATTTTTGTAAATGGGAGAATGTTTAGCACAGTTGCATGGTTGTGCAGACGGAGACATGAACGGACGGGCATTCGAAACTGACCGAATTTGAAACTGACCAAAAATTTATATACTTTATAGGCGTTTTGAAGATCTGAAGGCACTTCAGTGCGTTACGACGGTTTGAAAATAAATGAAATTATGACACACCGCAAAATGGAGTAGGCGAGGTCGATTTTTTTTCCATTTTGTAGAGGAACTAGAATACGGCTCATAGAATGTGCGTTCAAATTTTTATAGATTTATCTTCTGTAGTTTATAAGTAATGAGTAAAAAACCAATTTTTCATTCCTTTTGAAAAACAAAGGTGTCCTTACTATACGTACTGTAAGTGTGTGCTTCGACGTATTTTTCCCATTTTTAATACCAATCTTCGTGCAAGAACTTCCAATGTGGCCAAGCAAATGTTTGCAACAGACATTACACAGACGGAGAGCCACAACAGCATGCTTAGATCAATACAGAATTTGCTGCTGATCAAGAATATATAGTTTGTCCGATCGTTAAAGCTTCCTTCTGGGCGTTGGTGGTATATTCAGCAACTAGGCACAATGCACCATAAGCGCCAGCAATGACTGCAAAATGTAGATAACGAGTTTATCTTCATATAACGACTAAATTGGCTATATTTTATTTATTTATTGCTTAACATAAAATAAATTTGAAAGTTCACCAAAAACAATAATTATAAGTTTGTAGGTATGTCTTCTCTTTTTTCTCAGATGTTCAGCGAGTCAACAAGAGATGGTTCGTTGATGATGATGTGATGTTCGGATGGAGACGATTAGCAGAGAAATCTATCAGAGCAGTACAAATCAACGGGCAAAGGGATTAAGTGTAGGCTCAAGCGGATAAATTTAAAGCATACCAAAGGCAATATTTGGCGTTATTAACCATCGTTATCATTCATTGCGACCATACGAGTTGAACTCCTTATTGGATGTTCTCTTAACATTATGGAAAATGGAGGCCCCATATTTTTAAATTATATTTTGAATTTATGAATTCTTGTCCTTTGCTGCCTTCGTGACATCGTGGTTAAAGACTTCTTCGGATATGTTTTCGTATAATCGAATGATGCGCCCGTAAGGTCTTAAGCATAAAGATATTTAAAAAAACATTGTTCTTTCCATATATTTACTAAGATGAAGAGATAGTACTATTCCTTGAAAGAAATTAAGTAATCTCCTTGAAAACCGGTAAATATGTGAAATAGCCGGCTAATCAGCAAAATCGAACAACAAAGCAAATATATTGAAGTTTGGGACTCAAGTTTTGTTTTTCGCTCTGAGCAATGGTCAAGTAGTCTTTTTTTTTGGTTTGTGACTTTATCGAACTAAGAAAATAAACCTGCTACTAAGACCTGCCTAATTTTCAATGCTTCATGATGTAAATCAGATCATAAAAAGTCTACCTTTTAAACACGGATGATATAAAAATTTTCCGTGGTTTTTTGCCAGTAGATGGCATTGATGCCTATATTTCGGGCAGCACTCACCTGATTGTTTCAAACCAACATGTGCTTAGAAGAGGACATTGCAGCTTACATATGTGTGTGTAAAGTTTTTTTACTATACATGCAAAACATACCGAAAAATTTTGTGAAGTGTACGGTGAGAATGCTGCGAGCGAACGAAGGAGACAAGAGTGATTTGCTCGATTCCGTTCCGGAAATTTCGATGTAAAAGATGCATCGCGCTCTGGTCAGCCACTGAATAAGTCGATGAATCATTTGAAAAGAGCAGGTTACAAAAAGAAGCTCCAAAGAAAAAGGAACTGTGTTATGATAAAACTTAACTCATACCACTAACTGAATATAAAAATTAACTCCTCACAAGCAGTGTAAGTGCACCGCACTGTCAGGGTATTCAGCATGCGAGCCATAGTTGATTAATAAACACGGTTGTCACTATTGCAACTATATACTTATGACATTTCTCAAAGTTGGGCATCTCTGTTCCTTAATTGTGCATGTTTTTGCTTTTTATTTTTTAATTTAGAGAAAATTCAATTATTTTTGATACATAAAAAAAATGGAAGATGAGATTGTGGAAATTTCCGAAGAACCACAATTAGTAGTGGAAAGCAAGTCATTGGAAGATGAGTACGAACAAGCCGCCGCCCTTCCAGTTATTATTATACCCGGTGTACAAGAAGCCAACATTGAAGAAGTAGTGAAAGCGGATCCCGATTGTTATGAGTTGGATTTAAATCATAATCGCATCGAGAAACTTGAAAAATTCGAGCTCTTGACAAGGGTAGAGCGTTTGAATTTACGTTGGAATCTGATAAAAAAAATTGAAAATTTACATATACTTACATCTTTGGTTAAATTGGATTTGTATGATAATCAAATTACGAGATTGGAAAATTTGGATTCTTTAGTTAATCTTGAAATTCTAGATGTGAGTTTCAATCGTTTGACAAAGATTGAGAATTTGGAAAATTTATTGAAATTGAAGAAACTATATTTGGTAAGCAATCGAATTACGAAAATCGAGAATATAACTATGCTAACTAATCTGACTATGCTGGACTTGGGTGACAATAAGATAAAGAAAATTGAAAATATTAATAGCCTAATAAATTTACGTCAATTATTTTTGGCCAGAAATAAAATAATCAAAATAGAAAATCTTGATAATCTGATTAATATCGAACTACTAAGTTTGCAAGCAAATCGCATCGTAAAAATTGAAAATCTGCAAAATTTAACAAAACTTACCCAACTATATTTATCGGAAAACGGAATTGAACGAGTCGAGAATTTAACTAATAATTTGCAACTAGAAACTTTAGATTTGGCCAAGAATCGGTTAAAATCTATAGAAAATATAAATAACTTAGTACGGATCGAAGAGTTGTGGCTTAATGATAACAGTATTGATAATTGGAAGAATTTGCAAGTTCTTAAAGAAAATCGAACACTGAAAACGATCTATTTGGAACACAATCCCGTTGCCGATGAAGCTATGTATCGTCTTAAACTTAGAGATATAGCGCCTTGGTTGGAAGAAATTGATGCTACTCTGTGTCGATAAGATTTAATTAAAACGACAAACGTTTCGCTTCAGTCAAATTCATTGCATATATATTTATAATTAGCAATCATTAAATTTGAAAATTTTCATGAATAAAATTTAAAGTTTTGCTTTGCCTAAGTGAGAAATTTGTTCATTATATTAGGGGGATCCATAACTAATCAATTATTTTGCATTCGTAGATAAAATGTTTTTTGAAATGACATTTTTATTTTTTAATCGTTTATGTAATCACCGTCATTTGCGATGACTTGTTGCCATCGTTCCTGCAAAAGCTCAACCCCCTCTTGTAAAAGTGGGGTGGGCGTGACTTAAAATATAACTCAAAGTTCGTTTGGACATCGGATAAGAAATTAAAATTTTTATTTCCGGTGACCTGAACAGATGGTAGTCCGACGGTGCTAGGTCTGGAGAGTATGGAGGGTGCGGTAAAAGTTCCCAGCCGGACTGCTTAATTTTTTATTGAGTAGCAGATTAATCGCTGCATAAGAACGGGCATTATCTTCTTGGAGTTTTTTTCTATGAGTGCGGACCGTAACCATTGTAGTTGTTGACAATACAGGTCAGCAGTAACTGTCTCCCCAGGTTTCAATAATTCGTAATGCACTATATCAGAACAATCCCACCAAATACACAGTAACACTTTCATCAGGGATAGGGTTGGTTTGGGGGTTGGAAGAGGCCTCTCGTTTGCAGACAATCATTGTTTCAATCGCTTATTGTTATCATAAAGGATCCATTTTTCATCTCCAGTTACAAAAATGGATCTCTGCTTAGTCTGGTGAGCATGGAATTACAAATTGTTCGCCGAAGATCTTTATTGGCCGCAGACAACAGGTGTGGAATCCAATTATCTTGTCTATGTATCTTGCTAATTTCTTTTAAATGCCTTTGTACTATGGACAAGGTAGAGCCAAAGCTTCTTGATAGTTCATTTGTAGTTAACATTGGATAGGACTCCACTAGAGATTTTAAGGCGTCGTTATAATTGAAATAAAATAATTGATTAGTTATGGGTAACCCTAATATATGCGCATGCTTTTAGTAAAACGTCGCATTCAAACAGAATTTTAAAGCACTAAGGCAAAAACCTCATTATGGATACTCACTAAAAGAGATGAACGTACATAAGTCTGATAATGTTACGGTTATAAATCACTTAAAGTGTGCTTGTCTAGGGAAATTATTTTCTTTTTATGAGATAAATAATCTAACCACAATCAGATAAAATTGAATGATTTAAAAAAAACAATACATTTACACCTTAAAGCCTTCACTGCTTATAAATCGCAATGACTTACAGAGTCATTTTAACGCTATATAAATCTTTTTTAGAAAGCGAACAAAAAGTGCTTAGCTGATCACAAGCAAATCACAATTTACCGACGAGATGTAACGGTTTAATAACCCCGTCAAAATCTTGCTAAAATATCAATATAAAAAGCAATACTGAAAGGCTTAACATGCTCACGAATGAAATGAACAAATTTGATAGCTTACACCCATCGTTTCATCTCTTAGATCTCAACTAATTTTTCCGGTTACATCAGCTTTTTTCCTATCGTAATCTGACCATTCAACACCCTACACCACCCTATATTCACTCGTTCTCGTATTTCATGAAAGCCCCCATATTGGAGGATGCCCACAACATCGACCGATGTGATCATAATTTAGCAAACTTAATTTACGTCTCAAAAATTTTACTATTTTTTATTTCTGCCATAGGCAACTAGAAATTATATATTCTCTCCTTATATGTGTTAAGAACTAAAAAATAAACCTGTGTAGTCCAAATTCCCCGCCGCTAATTTGTCGATTAATTTGTTACTACGGACCAATGCTCGTAATAAAATATTAAACATTTAACCTGTTTCCATATTATTCAAATTTGGTCCACTTAATTTTTATGTCAAAGTACGTACTATCATGAACAAATTTTCATCATAAAGCATTAACAATTAGGCTTTTGGCATATAAGGGTTTACCTTTCCTAAGAATCTTTACATGCCGTGTTATTCAAAAAATAGGCTTACGTGGTCCAAATTCGGTAAGGTTGATTTCTTTGTCAATTTACAATTATGAACCAATCGCCATATAAAGACTTCGTTTTTGTTGGAACGATCATATGAGAGGAGGTTCAAAAAATTTCCCCAGTCAAATTAAAATTTTCATACCAATTTAGAATGTCGGAGTAGTAGCAGTGGACTCATTTCGATACGGTTTATCCTTGAGTTAAAACATGTCAGTGTACCGAATTTCATCAATACGTGTCAGAAATTGCGACCGGTAGCTTGAACACAAATTAAGAAGACAAGCAGACAGTCAGACAGGCTCATTTTCTCAATCGATCGGTATAGCAAAATGTGGGCCTATCTTAAGCCCTTGTGCGTGTTACATACGTCCGCACTAACTTACCATAAGTAGTGTAGAGTATAGAAAGTAACTTGCGTGAACCACCCAAGCACGCAAGCAATTTATTTATTTATTTTATTTACTTGCACAGGAAACTCAACTAAAATAAATTAACAGTCGAATTCTATTGACTGTTAGAAGTAAATCGTATACGAATAAATATTAAAATCTAGTACAAAGTGTATTAGAAGAAATAAGGAGAAAAATATAATAATTATTAAATAGTAATTCATATTGCAAGGAATCGATCGCTCCCTTACGATTACGTACACGTAACGTACAGTGACACTCATTCTACTTATGTTATTTATATTCACTTGTACTCTTATATATATTTACTTTTTTACTTATATTACTTATACCCACTTGTGTATATCCACATACTTACATCTACCTAATAAGACCCCGTAATATTTACCTACCCTTATATCTACTTATATTTCAATATTGATTCCTTTCCATAGTAAGTGTGGGAAATCGCCAGGTATAAAAGCAGCGCGCGACCGCCGATCACTCTTTTATCGTTCAGCGGCAGTCGAACAGAAAAGCTAAGCAACCAAGATTATTCCTTAAGAAGGATATTCCAATATTATCCCTTCAGACCGTTGATGATTGGCTGCTTCCTGCAATAGGACTGTCAATCATCCTTCGGCCTGAAGGATATTCCTTATTATTCCCTCAGAACGTTGGTAAGTGGCTGTTTCCTGCAATAGGACTGTCAATCATGCTTCGGTCTGAAGAATATATCCCTGGAGTAAGCTGGAGTGACTGTACGCTGGACAATACCTACGCTCATTGCAGATTAGACATACGGTAATTCTTCAAATGGTATTCGGAACGGTATTTTTTTGGTTAATTAGCGCCTCACGGCAATTTTTACGTGGTCGGCAAACAAAACGCGTCACGCATCACACACTTGCTGTGCTGGTTTTTCTTCCCTACCGCGCACGTGTATCATAACTTATGTAACTATTACTTTGAGCAATGTAAACTAAAATCCGCATTCCTAAAATAAAACAAACGAATCAGACAACAAAGAAAAAGTCTTCTCAAATAATAAATTTTTCTTGCAGCAAGCGCCTGGGTGTAGCCCTGAGTATACCCCGGCTATAGAAGGGAGAACCCTGAAATGGAATCGTTACAATGTACAAAATAAGAAGGAGAAAAAAAAAAAAAGAAAAGGCAAAAAGCATGTACACACCTAGCACAGTACAGAATAAAATTGTAAATGATCCCTATGAATCATAATGAGATATTAAGGTTAAATGTTTGTTTTAATACGACATAAACAAACCCATCGTATTAAGCAAAGTTGCTTTGATAGGCTTTAAAGAATCAGATATTGAGATTAAGTGATAGACATCATTTAGGTTTCTGCAAACAACTCTGAACGGGTTAAACAGCTCATAATTGCATTTACATTGGCGAAGCTTAATCAAGATAAAGTGCCTAGAGAAACGATTAGGGACATTAAAGCTTAACTCACCAAGTAATGCAGGCGGGTCTATAGTACAAAAGAACAAATCTACGTTTGAGGAGAGACGGCAAGGATAACAGAAGCAATCTATTTTCAAACCAAATTCCGAAGACAGACAGCGAAAATTGCTTTTGAACAAATTCAATTGAATCTACATAGCACCCATAGGAAGGAGACTACACAACAGAGGCTTCCTCGAGTATAGGTCTAACCAAACACGTATGCAGCCTTTTTCTGATGTAAGGATCATCAAGCTCTTTGGACCACCTCTTTATAAAACCAAGCGCGGACCTAGCATTGCTTAACGAGAGCTCAATGCGTAAGTTAAAACGCAACCTACTGTCAAAGAGAACGCCTAAGTCTGTGAACGACGTCCTCCAACATATGCGAATCTATGAACTACTCAGTAATAAATGACTTCTTTCTTGAGAAAGAAAGTTTAATACATTTATTTAGATTTAGTGTCATATGAGTCAACGAGCACAATGAAACCAAATTATGCAAGTCATTTTGAAGCTGGTGTGATTGCGGTTCTACGGAAAAGGAAGAAAAGAGTTTCACATCATCAGCATACGTTAAGATCTGGCTGGATTTAATCAC
>KK499974.1:346217-364465 GCA_000688715.1 Glossina pallidipes
ATTTATATTTTCCAAGTTATTTTATATCCACCGCTGGACGATAAATCCAAAAACTGAATTAACTTCACATTCTGAGCCGATTTACTTTACCCCCTAGGCTTACTTTACTACCATAGGCTTTAGAACAGAAACAGTTGAAATAAGGAGAGACAGCACTTTATGAAAATTCCACAAAACAAATGAAAAAAAAAGTACAATAATTTAATAAACGGGAAAATCTAAACGGTAACTTCGAGCATTAAGAAAGAAAGGCAATGAACAGAAATGAGTGAAGAGAACAGAATGAGATTTTCATTGGCTCGCTTCTTTTCTAATACCATGTCTTGTCACTGGTGTTGCGGAAACTACGTGTGTTATACGTGAAGTTAGATCATATTTGTCCTAACAAAGCGTGTCACATTGAGGATTCCTAACACACTATTACGGTCTATTTGGACTTGGAGTTATGTAGGAGGCTTTCAAACGTTCATTGCGACTAATGTAGAAAGTGTTACTGAACTGAACTTAAAATATTTTTTTCACTTAAAAGACATACACTACATAAAAGGATAAGAAAATGAATTTTTTTGTCCTTTAATTGCATATATTTCTTCTGCTGCTACTGGCTCACTGTTGTGTCATAAGTTGTTGTGTCATTAAGCTGATAATTCGGATCGTCAAAGTGTTCTGCTTGTGTTTTCATTCTCATTACTTGTATGGGCGAAAACTTTGTTAATAATTTTTTGGTATGACGTCACATTCTCCCAAACATTTGCAAAGCAGAAGCATATACAATTTAATGTTTAAGTGAATCTGCGCTATAGTATACGTATATATATGTATATACGAACAAAGCCGAATAGTGGTCAGGTAGAAAATATGATTTGTTTTCCTTCGATAGTTTATTTCGAAATCAATTAAAAAGTTTCAAATTTTATATTCATCAATTGCTTTAATATATTTCAGCGAAAATTTCTTTTTAGTTGTCTCCGCACAGACTCTCTTTGCCCTATATTCCTTTCGCGTCCTATTATTTTTTGATTTTTCAACCTGCTAATAGCAAATAGATTAGACAGAAATATAGATAGAAATTAGACAGAATTATTGAACAGATTAGCGGTGCTTAGCTATCGCCAGCACACTTCGTGTGGGCGATCAGATCAGATCAGATAAATCAGGTCAATCAGATCAGACAAATCACATAAATGAACTTCCCACCTAAATAGACGTAAATGCTACAATATGTCTGTCCTTTGATTTCATTCACGTTTCTCGCCGATCGCAAGCATTGTAAAAACAGCTTTAATAGGCATATGAAAGCTTTGTTCTTTTTGCTGTATTTTCTTACCCCATTAGGAAATAAATAAGGAATAATTCCCCGTAAGGAAACGCACCGAGAGCAGACACTCGACTATGGGTGTTCATGTATGTACAGTTGTACGTATATACATACAGTTGCACATCTATACATGTATGAAAACGTCGTCTTGTTATTGTGAAGTTGCAGTTGAACGATCAGCGTCCCCCGAATTTTTATTTCTGACTTCTCAGTTTCTCGGCTTGTACTGCTCAGCAATGCCTGATATTTTTAGTAAATAAAAACGCTCGTGATCGAACACAATGTTTGCTCGCAGCTACTTGCCTTCTCATACAAATCTTAAAACTGGGTTGCATATGCATTCGCTTTCCAGAAAATCAAGTTTTAATCGGCCGCTCCAAACGCCTTGTGTTCTTCATTTTTAATACGAACTATTTCGAATTTCTTTTCTAATTTGGTACTAGCCACACGCATTTTGTTTGGACAAGTTTCATTATGTCACATTTAATCCAAACTTGGAAACGAAATTCGAGACTTTCGAAAGGAACGATGATTGGATCGTGTAGTTTAAAGGTGCTCGGTCCTTTGTCCTACGTAACACTTTGCCGTTAGGCATGGTAAACCTTTTAAGATCTGCTCGTCATAATAATCAACACGTTGCTCAAAAAGTCTTGCAGAGAGATTTACGTAAGCTAAGCATAAGTAAAATAACCCCTATAATTTAATAGCAAACACTGACTTACTTGAACAATTTGTTAGCTTTACCATGGAAATAAGACCTAACTAACACTTATTATTTACCTACCATCAAGTCGATAGAAAGGGTTAACATATATTCCTACTTTCAGCAGCAATAGTAACGAGTGAGGACATTGCCGACCATTAACACCACATTGTCCAACACAATCTTATGTTTGTATGAAATTGCTATTATGGGCCAATTTTCATCACCACATACTAAAACTTAGACTTTTCTGCTCTAGAAAGGATCAATTTTCTTGAAAATCATTATCCAAGAAATAGCCCGAGAAGGTCCAAATTTGGCACAGTTAATTTTTTTATGTTAAATTACTATTACGATATAATTTTCATCGTGAAGCATTGAAAGTTATATAGTTTTTTGTCATGTGAGTTTCAATTTTTGCTATACGAGAGGCAGTTCAAAAATTGCCGAAATACTACTACTTAGCCACTTTTGCTGGCAAAGTTTGAAATTTGCAATTTCCAGAAGAGGGCGACTCTTCAGAATAGGACTTTATATGGGGAGTGGTTGAGAAACCGATCCGAACCATTTTCAATATCGTTCGTTCTTTACCAAATTTCATCAAAATATCTCAAAAATTGCGACCTGCGAAATCAAATTTACATGGGCAGACATCAGACGGACAGACAGGCTTAGATCAATTCAGATTATCATTCTGAACCGATTGGTATAATAAAAAGTGATATAAAAAGTACAGCTGTGTCTTTGCAACTACTCAAGCAGCCGTCGTACATTTACATCCTGCATCACTTGTGGTGCTTCCAACCATCTTTTTCACCTAAGTCTTAATGTCCGTTTGTCTGTCTTCCGTCAATGTAAAATTTTGTTCGGCCTACGGATAGCAACTTTGCGTATATTTTGGTGCAATGTGGTACTCTGACGCGCTTTGACCCAAGGATGAACACTATCGCAAATGATTCGGATCCATCCAAATTTCAATCATTCTCCATATAACGCCCTATTCTGAAGTCGTTACAGGAAAAAAATTTCCAATTTTCCAAATTTCTCGACAAAAGTGGCTAAGTAGTAGTACTACGGCACTGCAAATTGATATAAATACTTTGGATCGGCTGGGCCAATTCCTGTCATACGACAAAGAGGTACAATATTCAAAGCTTCACGATGTAAATTATATCATAATAGTAATTAAACATTTGTTCTATTCATCTATTATTCAATATCATCTATTTTTATTGCATTTCTTTTTGCCCTGACAGATAAGCTTGGGTTTTTGTTTCACTTTTAACGCTGTTAACGTGTTATCAAAAAATCACACGTATATGATACGTATGCATGTACGAGCGCGTGTGTGTCAGTGCAAATGTAAATGTGTTACTTTTGACAGACGTTTGGTTATTGGGCTCTGTTATATATGTTTAGCTTGATATAGTATTTGTTAAACATATTTAAGTTAAACAAGATTTGCATGTAATGTTCCATAGTCGGTGAAGATGGAACGCACATATATATACGTTCGTAGGCGCATATGGCAAAAAGGCTCATTTGCGAGGGATAGACAGTGATATACACGAAAAATTAGTAGAAGGAGCTGTTCAAAATGGTCTGGTGCTTAAAAGGGAGAACCGCTACAACAACATAAAATAAGGAAATTGTTTGAAAATCTGACAACGTGTCTCATACTAAGTTCCGAAGATGCCGAAAGACTTAATGTCAACAATTGTAATTTAGAGACTGAAGAAACACTTTCCTTTGTGATAAAACTTAGTGGTAAAACAAATAATATTTCATTTGACACTGCCTTCTGTTTCTTTTCTCTTGTACCCTTTTCTTCTATCCCTCTTATTCTTCTTCTTTTTTCCTACTTTTCTCTGTTTCTCTTTTCCCCTCATTCCTCATGCAATTTTTGCGTTTTCTATTCCCTCCCGTTTTTTTAGGAAGAATAGTTTAGGCTTTTGGACCGTTTAATGCCTAACGCTTATGAAGTAGCAAAATGGTCGTAGAACTAGAAGACGAAACGTACAAGGAATATATTCGATCTTAGAAACTTAAGCACACATCGCCATGATAATGTAAGTAATCGTATTTGCCAAGTCTCAATTTCTTAACACCAAAACTTTTCTGTATTTCCAATTATTTTTACAGCAGCTGCATTTAGACATGTTTTTTGCGTTTTAGAACATTTTTTTTAATGAAATTGAATTCTACTTTTCTTAGTTTGTTCTTATTTGAAATACAATTACAAATACTATAAAATAAGCAGCGTTGACATAATATGTCGATTTATTCATTTATACTCCATATTATAAAAAGTTGATTAATTATTTATTAGGAACACACCTCTTCTGGACTTATTAGATTGAAAACAACTCCCTCAGACGCTTCAAGAACTAGGATGAAGAAATATATAGCATAAAAAAAAACCGTATAGCGTAAATAATCTACAAACGTGATATATAAACAAATTGTTTCCTTGAACTCAATTCTCAAAACTTCAAAACGAGCGTTGTACGCAAATATTGCAGCCTGTGCATATTTCATATTGTGACGAAAATAAAAATATTAGTTGGTCTTTATACAATAAAATTAGGAATGAGGACAGCAAGATGTAGATATATGTCACTTTATCATTATCACACGATCTACTCTCTACCCATTTGTCTTTGTGTTTGCTCATTCGCCCGTCAATCCGTTCCCAAGTTTTCCCGCTCTCCTGATGAATCCGTTCCTCAGGCATGCTTACATAATTATTTTCCTACAGCTCTGTTAACGTCCCGCTCCCTCCCGCCACATAAAATAGTTATTTTTTACAATTTCCAAGCATTCGTCCGTGTTCTCATTTATCCGCTATCACAACTAAGCATTCAACGTTCGATTCTTTCGTCTACCTATTAATGGATCCTACCCAGTTAATCTAACAACTCATGAAAGGGCAATGGTCCTTAACTCTGCGTTTTTTGCAAGGCGTCGTTTCGTTTTTCTTTAACTATCCGCTGGCCTAACCCGGCATCCACTGCATACCGAATCTTTTACTCTTTAGTGATTTATATGCCCTGTGACCCAGTATTTCTTTGGACAATTCATCTACTTATATGCTCGACGCTTTCTGCTTTATCACCCACATGTCCATTTGCCTGTTAGCTCGTCTCAATTCTTTATGGATAGTAGACTAATCATTTGTGATAGATCCGCTTGTTTGTTTTGCGTCTCCCAATTTAAAAGAAAAATCGTTCATTCTTTATTAAATTCAAAAAATTTAACTTAAAAATGAGTAAACACGCCCCTTTATTAAGGCACGTATGTTATTGTGGAAGTAATCCAAAAAGAACAAACTTTTCTGCGCTCTTACTTACAAAAAAACTTTAAAGGACCAAAACGTACATTTTTTGTTAAAGTGTACCCTCAATGCACAATTTCTATAATCTCTTTTTTATACCGGTTTCTTCTTCCCCCGTTTATCGTTCTGTGTCGATGCTAGCAAAATTATTGTAATTTTATGTTTATTTTAAATCAATTTTTTTTGATTTTTTATACTTACTTTCTCTTCACAAAAAATATTAATTAATACTCATATGTCATGTGTATTTTTCATCAGTAGTCATTTTTCAAACCGTTTGCAACGTCTGGAAGAAAGCTTCCTAGACTCCCACAATGTACGTACATTGTTGACCAGCATCTAGTTCTGAATCGATCTGAGCATGTCCGACTTTCCTGGCCGCAAAGATGAAGACATCGCGCACAAGTTTTCAAAAGAATATAAAAATTATCCAAACTTGTCAATGCCTTATTTCAAATTTAGCTTTTCCTTTTTTTTTTTAGTCTTTTTTAGAATAACGGTGATGGGTATAAAAGATTCGACCACGGTCGACTACAATTTTTTTCCATATTTTAATTAATAACATTCAGCTGATGCTTACGTCAGTAATTTTTTTACCCCTTGCCTTCTTGTCTCTTGTTGTAAAATTTATACAAACGATGTCCGCTTTTGTTTAAGAACCAATGAGAACCCATAAGCCGAAAAAGAGGATAACATTTTGCAGAATGGAGGAAATGCTCCTTTTGATCGCACTAGTGGAATAAATATAAATTGTTTTTTTCTTCTGCGCAACTAAAATAGCTTGTTCCGTAAGATAACTTAAAATATTATTTTTAGGTGCTTCAACAGCATCTGTTTTTACTATTTTCTGGTAATATGAGAAAACTTTATTAATTTACTAACCAACACGTCGTTTATGATGGAATAAGACGGCAACTCTCCCAGCAATTTGAATGCTGTTAGTTCCCCTTTCGTTTCTTTTTCTTTCACTCTCATTGAAAAACGTCAAACCATCGAGATGAGTTCCCTTCAGTTCTAATAAACATTTCAATTAAAAAACCAAAACGGAGGTGTTAACAGGTTAGCAAAAGCTAATTATCGGCAAAGCTTTGATTGTTGGGCGCCAGGCAATTTCAAAGGAGAAATTTGTTTGATCTCCTCTTTCTACACCTACATAACTTAATATTCTCATATGTCTTTTGAGTCAAACCTTATACACCACCTATTTCCGCCAAATATACATTATCGCAACATTGGATCGTTGGTTTTTATTTTTAAGCTGCTTTTGGAGGGGGCAAGTGCACCTCTACGCGGTTTTTGTATAATTCTGCTAACTAGAATTTAAACCTATATAGCTGCTAAAAAGTAAGTAGTATGTGGGCTTGGTACACATCGCCCCAAATTTTAAGTTAACAATTGACATATATTGTAAGTCACATTCTTTTTGTGATCATGTCCATTTGTAAAGTTGATCTACGGTCATCAGTCAAGAAAATATATTTTAATTTTTAGCTTTCTTTCCCAATCCCAGAGGGATGGATGGATCAGTTGAAATCGAATCAAAGCTTTGCGCTGATTAAGTATATACACATATACATATAGGATTATAGGGTGGCTCCTTGCTCTTTGATGATAAGAAATAAATAAATATCATTAATCATCTACTGCAACTGGGTTCGTTAATCTATTATCGTGGTGTTACGTTGACTACAACAAACAAGGCGTCATTACTGCCGGCCATTACAAAAGACTGTATACTTTTGCACTATTGGTACGTTTGGAATCGTACGTTGTGACTGATAAAAAAGTCGCGGGGCAAAATTAATTTACTTACTGCAATTGGCCAAAACAGTTGCAACGACCATGCAAGTAGTAGTCAAAAATATCATCCTTGCCGATAAGTATCTCAAAGCATTGATGTAGCTGATGATTAGAATGGAATCAATAAGTAAACGTCTTTGGTTGGGAAACAAGAAAACTTGTAACAAGAATAAAAAGTAATATTAAACTTGAAAACGAAAGGTTTTATAACAAGGCGATCCCAACTAAAATAGAATTAACTGTAAACTTTAATGAAGACCCACCGCAGCCACCGTAAAAACTTTTTGCACCATCACAACGGACACCGGATGTGTTCAACAATAAAAAGAAAAACACAGGAGTTTGATACCGAGAAATATTACTGTACAAACAGGTAATGATGCCTACTTGCTCTGTCAGGTTAATAGAATTCACGTTTCGTACAAAATTTGTTTTGCATATTTCTTGCCATAGCATTCTTGTTTTAACTGTTTTCGTCAAAAGGAATGCATTTTGTTTCTGTGCGTTCATGTGATGACAACATAACATCGATACGCCATTTAAAGCTAATCAACGTTTCGTGTCGTTAGTCGTTAGTCGATGTTCACATTTTCATAAAATTATTACCGGTAGTGTTTATGTGGAGAAGGAAATTAATCAGAGCACTTCGAGGGTTACTTGCCCGATTTCTGTTTAGAATTTGAATGTTGTTCAGGTGCTGTACTTTAATTAAGGGTACCTCTGGTTTGCTTCGTAAATATTAAATGATGGTAGCATTTCAAAGAATACCTATGTTTACTTAGGTTGTCCTATGTCCATGGCGTTGCCGTAAGTTCAATTTTAAAAGAAGAGCAATGAAAACAGTAAAAAAAACTCGAAGTGATGGCAGAGTTAACTCAACCGGTTCAGTAGGAAACATAAAATTCAATGTTCCTACACGTTCTTCCAGAAACTTTATTTTTATAGGACTTTGCCAATACAGACATAATTATAAGCTTTACAATCTATGCAGTGTCCTATGCAAGAATGTTAACAATATCTGTAATGTAACCGCAATATCGCATTCTATAAAGAGAATTAAGTTAACTCTTCTTGATATGCATGTTTTGCCTACGTCCTATCTAATTGAGTTTTAATCTTTGAAGCTTCGTATGATTTGAAAATTCAAATAAACATGTTCGTTATTATCGGTTGCCAAGCTTTTTGCATGTTTGCGTCGATTTAGGGGATCATTCTCAGCTCGGATCTGTACTGACTGACATACTTTTTTTTTTGTTTTTGTTCTAGTTTATATGAAATTTGACCAAAAAAAAAAAAGGGTGACGTTTCAAATTTCGTGGGTTATGTACATTCCATATTTGAAGTTTTTCCCACATACGAAGATTATTATCTTTTTTTTCTTTCTTCATTTTTTACGCTTCAGAAAAGTTAATATTACGCTTAAGACTTCTTTTTAACGGTCTACTTTCTTATTTATTTGTAGCTGGATCTCATTAGCAAATAAATAATTATGTAACTTAATAACTGTTTTTATCATTTGTGTTTCTGTGGTCGCATGCAAATTTATTCGACAATGACGGCTTCTTAAGGTACAATAAGTTGGAGAAGCATTTTTACTCAAAGCAAAAAATGGCTTTCGGCGATATTGACATAGCATTAATTACACGTAACGGTGAACAATACATCTTTTTAAGATTTTTAAGTTTCGAATTTGTTATAAGTGTGTAAAACGTTTGGAAAATGATGCGATCCCTTTCTTTTCCCACCATCGGACTTCGTTGTTTATTCTTGAAGTATTTCTAGAGATTTTCTTAAAATAATTCTATTACATCCCTTCAAAAATAGCAAAAAAATTCATAATACTGAATGTTATCCGTTTAAAATGAAGAATGTTTCGCATTTACATACTCCTGACACCACTAAAGCTAAATATGTATATATCCTCCGCTTAACTAGTTTGCATATACAATTTAAAAATTTTGACGTATGTTTCGCACTTAGTTACATAAAATTATTTTAAATACATAGAAAAGGTTATGCAAATTCCATCACTGGCATACTACCAACGAGTTAGTAATTTTTCTACAATTTTTTGCTATATTTGCAATTTTCCAAATCGCTGGTTGCATGACTGACAGGTGTTAATTTGAAAAATTTTTCGTATGTATATACGTATGTATATATAAACAAAGACGGATTTAACTAGGAAATCCTTTAGCTTTCCTCATAAGAAACTTAGTAGCTTAGTTTTGAGCTTTGTTTCTTTTTTGCATAATAAAGGTATATTAAGCTTGTGAAGATGTATCTAAGCCCTAGAAAGCCTTGAGGTACGTCCAGTTTTAATTTACATTTGCTCGCTTTACATCTGTCCATGTACTCTTGTGTTCAACCTACAAGTTGCAATTTTGGAGATATTTTGAAAAAATTTGATGCATTAGCGCGCTGCGGATCAAAGACAGACCGTATTCAAAATGGATGGTATTGGATATGTAAGGTTGGTCTATCCGACATCATTGAGTACATCTATCCTTACTTGGCCAGAATGTAGAAAGATAAAGAAAAGTGGAAAAATTGCTAAATTTTCGAAATTGTCAACCATAATCCACTCAGAGCGAATCTAAGTACCGACAGAGGTGATATGAAGTTTAATTATTTACCTGCACATTATTAACGTCCCAGCCTATCCTTTTTAAATTTATTGTATTTAATTATACTACGTAACTTTTATTGTACCACTCGAAGCATTATACTCGTAGGTTTATATAATCCAAACCTATTTCTTTACATTTTTGCATTTATTTATTTATCTATTTATTTTAAATTTGCATCGTAATCAATTTGCTGTGTTGTGAGCTGGTATTCCCAAGCAACTAGATTTCAATCTTGCACCGATTGCCAGCAACACATTTGTTTGGAACTGCTTGAAGTAGTAGTAATCTTAATATTGTACATCTGAACCGCCAGAATACGAGTTCTGCTAACGTAAGTACGAATGGACTTGGGAGCCTTTTTGAAGGTAGTACCACACCACTCAATAAATCTCCTATCTGTCAAGTAGATGATACTACAACTTGTCCACTAATTTTCAGGATGAAGCTGTGACACGTTGGTAACTTCCAGAAATGGTGTGTGTTTTATGTATTAGAAAGGGGACTTACTAAGTGATGTGTTTTAGCTGGTAATTTTTCCATAAGGGGAACTCGGCAAAAAGTTAATATGTCTAACTGTGATGTGTTTTAACTATGGTATAGTTTGTCTTGAAATGAGTGGGCAGTGACTAGATGTAGGAGAGTTGCCTTATAAATTTCTTCTAAACATTATTATACAGTAGTTTTTCGAGTCCTGGAAGAAGGCATCTGTGGAAGAAGGGATCTGTGAGTCTGTATACGTTGAACTCACTGTGCACCATAATAAATTACCTGTCGACGAAGTTTACTGGCCTAGAGAAAGCATTTCCTTGGGAGGAAAAAGATTTGATGACACTCTTGCTATGTGAGAAAATGCTTTGAGAGCAGATTTGTGGAAAAATTGCGATTTGCCTCAGATTTTAAATGCGATTTACTTCAACCGAGCAAATCTTTTAACATAGGAACCATGTCTTTAAGGAATGTTCTCTATTGCAGAAATAGGTGTTTACTGACACATTTGAATGTTCATCGTCTATTGATTACTTTCTCTTAAGCAAAAATCTTGATTACAACAATGTGCTCAAACTGTTGGCCCTAGAATTTCTATTGTTTGTTAATTTTTTTTCTTGCCCTCCTCCAGTGTTACTACAGTTGAATAGGTCGTTTATTTAAAAAATTTTAAGGTTACTAACACTAACAACTATTAGTTATTTACAAGGGATTAACTTTAGTTCAATATATAAAACTGATTGCGCAGACTATCAAATTGGCTTTCTAAACAGGACACTACATAATAATGTTTTCAGCTGGGTCCATTCCACCGATCTCTTGATCTCTTACTAGCGAGTTTATTGTAAATTACATAATCGTGTAAAGAAATTGGCAGCAAATGGAAGGAATGTAGCTTACAATAAATTTTTTAAAAATTCCCACTAAAATAAATATGGAAAAAATGTGTGCAACCGCGTCATTTAAAAATAAATAAATTGTATGACCGTTTATTTCTATTTACCGCCGGCATTTGCCAATAAAATGTAGCTCTAACGAGATTTGATTGGAATGAAGCGGCAAAGATACGAAAGATATCACGGCAGTAAAATGGGAACAGTGCATACCATTACGGAATTCATAGCATCAGTGAAATTAGTTCCATGAGCATCGCATTAGCTCTTCTCCATACACTGAATTAAGATCCATTCTTATTGTGCACGGCTACAAAGCTAAATTCATTACAATTCAAATTCAAATTCATTACGTTTCAAATGTTTGTCAGAGTGAGTTATGAAGTTAAGTGCAGCAATGGCGACAGCTTTGGTCATTATAGCAGCATTGTGTTTTAGTTAACAACCAAATGCTTATGATTTAAAATCGTTTCGGCTTGTTTGAACTACCTAATCCAAGTAACTTCGTTCAAATGAAATTTTCCAAGGAAAAATCCTTTTGAGGAACATCAGATTTGTTAAAGATTGATAGTGATGTCGAAGTGGTTACGTAACACGTTAACTCGATAAGGGACAATGTGAAATGACATGAAAAGTGTCTTGGCCTTTCGTCAATTGAAATGCAAAGAACGGTTTGAATAAACGTTCTTTTCAATATGATGTCAGGAGAATTGTTTCTTGTAGAACACCAGATGGTGTTCCAACTATTGAAGTAGTAGTGAGGAAAACGTAATGGGTAAATTATAAAGTTATAATTTGAAAAGGATTGCGAAGTCTAAGAGTACGTTTGAGCTGAAATTGATGCAGCTACGAGTGATTTAAAAGGCATGCCAAAGCTGCTTTATTTCAATTAGGGCAAATTGATTTAAAAGTAACTTTATTTGCGCTTTACTAAAATTTTTCATTAACCCTTTGATATTCTATTGCTTTTAAGAACTGCACCAAGCACGACAGATATAACTTTAAAGGTATATTGACGGTAATACCGTCGGCTCCACCAGATGCAGCTATAGTGACTACACATTGCGAGTTACCAATGAGACGCCAAATGACGAGCGACAACTTAAAATCTGCAAGCGCCATAATCCACTCCACGGAGTTTGGGTGAATGAAGTAAAAAATTAAAAGCATGCCTTTCTTAACAATTTTCACTCGAATGGCAACAAATACAACAACTGGAGGAGCTCGAATTTCAAGCATATACGACGGAAAAACAATTTTAACGCTAAGTAAAATACCGCCTGCAGCTCGGTCTCATCGATTTTGGAGATAGAAATTAATGGGCAAAAGTCTGGATGATCACGTTTGCGTAGAAGCCATGCAAGAAAATTCCCTATTGTTCTCTACTTTTTATATCTGTCTGTATTACTCTCGAGAAACGTTTGTAACCCGTACAAAAGCACATCAGAGAACCACGCCTATTATTTAAATTTAAAAGTTTTTACTGTATAAAATTAAATTCTTATTGGGAACACCGAAAACACTTTTGCTGTTAGGGAAATCCCAATTGTAGTTTCCTGTCAGATGATTGACTTTCCTAGAAAATAAATTTCCGAGAGATGGAAAAACTCAGTGCACATTCATGGCGCGGCCTACAGCTGGCGGCCGACTACAAAGATTAACAAAGAGAAAGAAAAACCAAGTGCACGTTTATAGTGCATCAAGCAGCTGCCGGTCGACGGAAAATATTAACAGTGATGATAACTTGCTTATATAAGCAGAATATTTGATCAGAATAAATAAATTGGAAATAATCCTACCCTTAACACGTTCGCGGACATTAAAAATTTCAGGGAGCTGCAAAAATAGACAGGCAATTATTTTTGAAACTAGTTGTAATATCCAAAATCTGATTATACATATAGTATAAGAGTAGTCAGAACATCGTATTATAACTGTTATATGAAATGAATGTTATAGCATCCAAGACAATATAGATCATATTTTTCAACTGGGATAACGTGAATGCTGTAACTATATATATATATATAGAACAAAATTTGGCTGTAAAATTTGAATGCTGTAGCATTCACGTCATTTTGCATCACTATGAAAATGAATGCTATAGCATTCACGTCCGCGAACGTGTTGAAGAAGTTGATTGTAAAAAGGCAACGATCTTGTAATACCAACCGTATCAAGAGAAGCAATTTCGTAACAATGCCTATTCAAATAATTAAAGTCGACGATAAAGTTTAAAACAAAATGTGAAACAGACAGAAAGATTAAAATCATACATGTAATCCAAACAACAGTTATTAGTTATATATCTACTGAATGCTCTACAACGCAGAAAATGTTTAATTTCAAACTTTATGTTACTACAAACTACAAACTATATATCACGCATTCACATATATCCACATATTTTGTCTCCAAGCAAGCACATGCATATTTTATAATAAAAGCCATATATATCAACACCATTTGCATTTCATGATTGTGTAAAGAAAAGGGAAGTGCGAAGGGAATGCGCGAATAGATTTTTAATTCCTTTGTTGTCGCGTTTTCATTCATGTCAGGATAATATATGGAAGAAAATATTGCAATCGCTTAATGATTTTAATGAAGGGCCAACTAAAGTTATTCAGTGTTATTATTGCGCATTGAAGTTTCAATTCAAAATCCTCTCACTTCCTGCTCCTCTTCTTACAAATAAATATAATAGATCAACCCTCTAAAATCTTCGAGCACGTTTTTGTCTGTAATTTAAGCGAAGTAGCTTTTAATTCTTTGCAATCGTTTCTTAAAGCGTGAATTTCTTTCGTAGTGCATACAGCAATAGAGCAAATACAAGTGATAAGTGAGTGAGGCAAGCCCCTGGGCCGAATTATGTTATGTTCTCAGAAATTTGTTTCTTTTATTCCGTTTCTAGCATGTTAGTCAAATCCTTATTATGCGATTATCTCAAATATATGGCCTGCGTAAACGCATTTGGATAGGGGAATATACTTAAGTTCTTAAGTCTTTTGCCGTTCTTTAGTATGGCGTTTAAATGTTGGTCTTTCGGCCCTGTTATAACGCTTATAAACTCAAATTACTAGCCAACCGAAAAAGCTTCCTTTGACAAAATATTAAAAGAAAAAAAAAATGTAAAGGAAAATTGAAGGGATTTTAACTCTTAGATGTGAGTAGCAAGTGAAGTTTTGATCGTGTATTAACCTTCGAAATTTTGTTATAAATAAGTTCGCAGACTAATGAATTGTAAACTACAGCAACCTAAAAGAAGTGTACTCAATATTCATCAATACTTTTCCTTTAAAACCTATAATAAAACATAGCACACCTTATTGGTTGGGTTTACATTACTTGACTGCTTGCAACCGTTACGGAGGTTTTGTGGGATTACGGCCAAATTTTACAGTTATAGATGTGTTCTTACTTCTGTTACTTCTGAAGGCTTTTCGCCCTCAATTATAAGCAGTGTTAGAAATTTTCAGTTCAGAAGAAATGAACGAATAAATATTGAAAGAAAGTAATTTCCGCTCGTTGCCGTTGAAGACGTCACACAACCAAGATGGCACCCTTTCGAAGACAGTTGCTCATATTGAACAACTAAAGCAACAATTTCTTGCTACATTTCATATAGCAGGGCTACACAAGTGTATTCTTAGAAGGCGACTCTGTAGCCCTGAAGTCATTACATATCCAGAAAAACTATAACTGAATATAGTTTCGACACCAAAAATCACAATTTTATTCATAGGAGAGACGAATGTGCTAAAATGATCTTCCACAACGACCCAAACCTTGCGTGGACATCTGAATAACATCAAAAAAAATATTAGGTGTTTTAAAGGCCGATCTGATGTGTTTCTTACACGCATTGACACTGCCAGATGAAATCTATTATACTCTAGGATTTACTGTACTACATACAATTGACGCCTGCACGGAAATTTAAGATGGTCAGCAAAATGGAAAGACAATTATGATTTTCATGAAAAGAGATATCTTGTATTCAAGAGACTATTTATTCAAAATCGAGTTAGGAAATGGGAATTGGACGCTTCAGTATGTAAAATGCAAGTATAAGTATTGTTTACATAACCATATACCACAATTCCAATTAGTCTGTAAGAGAATATATGGAAAATTTAAAATAATGGCGAAATCTAAAATATTGCACTTTGAGGCGATTTTAACATTTGCAGCAAGCGGGCGGATAATACAACCGAGGGGATGCAGACTTCTTTTTTATTTATGTATGTAACATATGCAAAAGCCCTGTGATCCACTTGAAAATCATGAAATGGAATTCTATTCGTCACAAGTAGATCATCATTATTTGCAAGGAGACTAAATATAGTATTTCGTTGTGTCAATTTTAATATAAGACCTACTATGATTAACAAAGACAATCATTTCCAACCACAAATGATCTCATCATCAAATGACTCATCTGTTGATTTTCTTTGTTAGCACCAGGTTGAACCAACTTGAGTGAGCAAAGATGGAAGTGCGCTTCGAAGCGCTGGTGTTCAGATTACTGACTCATACACTTCGCTCTACGAAAATCCGCGCATATATGGGGGATTTAATAATCATTTTAGCACCGCAAACATTTAAAAACATCACGTAATTCCTAATTATTCCGTAGCATTAATTAAATATGATATCAAAATATAAGGCAATGCTCGAAAAGTGCAGTTACTTGGAATGTTCAGCTGCGTCTGAGAAAGGAAAAGGACCAACATGTAGTGTGGTTTATAGTCCATCTCCTTCTACTTCACGGCATTATCATACGTCGGCCTTAGCTGCGCCTCCTCTCAACTTTCTCTGGAAAGGCTATGAACTTCACGTAGCCTAGTCTTTCGATGGCGCTGGACGCTTCATCTTTCCGTTTACCTAATAATCCTATGGTTATAAGCACTATGGCTAATAACCCTGAAGTTATTACTCCTACTGTTAATACCCAAATAATGTATTCTCTAGTGTCGAATATTAACTATAACCTAAATGCAAACGACCGTTGCATTTCCTCCTATGTTAGCTATGCGGCAAGAACTCAAATCTCCAAAAAAAAAAATCAGAAATCTTTATCACCACATAGCTATCCCGCAACTGGAAGGCATATTTCCCCAATTTGGAATACTCCTTCCCGGCTTCTAATAGCCCCATGACTAATATAGTGACTTTAAGGACTTTACCAACTCGAAAAGCAGTATATGTGCAGGTGTCAAGTATTTGTGGACACTTCATGTGAAGCCGTTAAAAGTACCTTGCAGCAAAAGTTGCGTCTGTTACATCAGGTGCAGTTTGCATTATAAAAATGCCTTCAACACAACTACACAACTAAGAGGCATACCATTGCTCATAATTCCAGTTCCTACCGCAACTGTCGAAAATGTGTTAAATAAATCATTGTAAGCAAGAGGTTCTTCAATAAAAGAATTCATTCCTAGCTATAAATCTCGAAGTAGCAATTCAGCAACCTATCCAGCAATAACGACACTTCCATTCAAAAAGAAGCAAAATTTTCCCTCAGGCCCAGTGGCTACCATTTACCAAAATGTCAGGCGACTAAAGCCAAATTTGCATATGTCGGAACTTTCTTCCAATATCTTGCATGTTTTTAGAAAATATCGTTCAGAGCATGCTAGTGGTGGCGTTTTAATAAACATATCAGATGTCTTCCCGTCCTATTCATTTGAATTCTCAACTCCTACCTACGAGGAATTTATTGTGAGTCGTGTGAAAATTGACAATAAACACTTCAATTTCAAATGTCCCTACATCCTTCCAAATGCAGATGTTTCCACTTATAAGAAACATGCGTCCCTGATTTGTGACGTTGCTGAGATCTAGAGATATGGTCATAGCATTGCAGCATTTCAATTTACCGCGAGTTACTTGGTGTCTTACTGTTAGTTCGTTTCCGTGTGCTTTGTGCATTGTTCATAAGCTCCACTAGCAAAGAGGGAGGGATTATTAAAACAAATAGAAACAAGATACAAAATAAATATTTTAAATACGTGTGAGTTGGAGGCATTGAGAGAAAACCGATTTTGCGCATGAAAATCTTAAGGCAGGTTTTGTTTATTTAGTCATATAAAAGTTGCAGGATAAAATTTATCCTCCAACTTGTAGTTCACTAACATAAAAACTTACTTAACTATATTTGTCAAAAGTGCTTGTTTTCACCTTGACACTCAACGCACTTGAAAATTTTTGTTCTGCAGCTAAAAAAAATTTTGGTTTATCTTGTTTTGTTTAAAACAAAAACTTTTGCGATGCTTTTATTCAAAATTTGTTCGACACGGGTACACAATAAAAACATATCCGTGCGTGTTTCACTTTCACACTACATTGATGGAAAAATAATAAGAGTCCAATTTACTTTGAAAAAAATGTTTATATAGTGAGTAAAAACCAGGAGAAAAGAAATCCAGACCGCCACCAACTCATCTAAAATTTCCAACCTTTTATAATTCTGATCCAGTAATAATAACTTATAATATCGATAGTATCCTACTGTAGCGTGCTAAGTGAATGGCTGTGGACATTAAGAGTTCGCCCCCAACGAATATAACTTTCTTACATGATTTCTTTCGATCCGTTTGCGATGTTCCTTTCTCCCTGCGGAGTTTCTGATTGTTTTCCTCCTTCTCCTTCTATAACACCCTTTCATGCCTGGTCAGTGCATTAAATGTTGGAGCTTTCCTTTCGTCAACTCCTTACTTATCCTTTTTTCTTAACTGTCCCCATATTACTGCCAATCTAGTTTTTCCTTTTGCATGCCTCCCTCCTATTGCTTGCTTCCGATTTTTTTTGTAATCTCATTCACGGTCTCAATGACTCTCTCGTTTTGTGAAGCTAAGCCACTTGCACCTCCATAACATCCTCTTCTATCCTTTTTTGTAGTTTTCATCGACATTCTTTCACAACTTTCTGACTCCCTTACGACTTTCGCACTTTTGCCTTCGTCTCTTCCACATTTTCCTTCTTCCCTTTCACTATCATTTAAAACTTCCTCTTTGTTATGCAACACATCTGCGTACTCTTTCACATTTCAATTTTATTTCAATGTTACGTTATGTTCAAT